>ML781539.1:512867-538924 GCA_009831015.1 Picea engelmannii
ATATATATATATATAATCACATGAAAATAAGTTTTTTAAATTGTTGTACCATCAATGCAAACCATGTAATTAAAAAAAATTATACGGACTCACATCTCAGCGACCTCTCTGTTATAAAAACATGATCGTGGAGCAATAAAATAAAACAAATGCGAAAATAAAACACAAACGATACACAACACAATAGAGACACAAATATATGTTGTTCACCCAATGTGGGCTACATCCACCAGAGAAATTTCCAGGTCCTTTCGTTATTATTATCCAACAAATGAAGGGAAACTACTTACATCATACCCATTGTAACTTCCTCTTCTTTCTCTCAGAATATCCTCTCTCAAAATGCAATATTCACTCACCTACACAACTACAATACTGTAACACCCCTCAATCCAAATTTCAAATGTAAACGAAAGACAAAAGTAGTATACCAATTTGATGTCTGTCGTGACCTTATATATATATATATATATATATAATCGGGTGCAAAAATTACATAAACGACGACAAATTAATATACACTAATAACAATAGTTATTGATCTATTTATTTTTCAACATTGTTATAATTTTTCCAACAAAATCAAGATACAATTATCAAAGCATTCAATAATTCAATAAATGGAAAACACTAACATCAATCGTATGAAGGAAAACAAGGGTAAAAGTAAATTCTATAGAAGTGTAGGCTTATGTCTAAATTGCTTAAGTTATATATATATATATATATATATATATATATATATATATATATATATATATATATATATATATATATACATATTTCCCTTCTCCATCTCTAGAAATTAAGATCATGAACTTTGTTTTTAGGCTTCAAATTGTCACTTTCTATAAGCTAGTATCTTTTGTACCTCTACTAGACAATCTCTTATTGTACACAATAACCAACTATAATAATAAAAAGCATCTACATCTCTTATTTGCAATTTATATTGTATGTATTGATTATAGCTCATCATTACATGCATTCTTGTGCTTGGGGAACCAACAACCTTGGTTCCTTCTTTGTTAGTCATCGACTTTAAGTCAAATTTACAAAGATATTCTAGTTATTTTAATTTATGGAAATCAGGTTTATATGTTACCAAGTATAGCCATTACACTCTTAGCTATGGAAAAATTTAGGGGCTCCATTAAATTAATTTTCCATTTTTTTCCCAAAAAAAATTTCATCTTCATTTTTAAAACAATTAACTTAATAGAATAAAATCACTAGAGGTAATATAAATGTAAATTTCACTAATTAGTGAACACATAATCATTAAAAAAAAGACAGATCATTTAAAAAAGAAGTGGTGTATGTATCGACTTTAACAAAGTGAGAGTTGATCTCTCTCTTAGAGGTGATCAATCATTTTGTCATTGCCTTTAAGTGGACACTTGGAAAGAAAAAGGCTCAAAGTTCATCATACAAAATACTTGATTTCTATTTTTGACTATTTTTATCTTTTTAGTTGTGAGGAAAGGATTTGCAACATAAGGTGTTGGTAGCTTCTTCTTAGAAGCAATGGGGATGGGAGGCTAGTGGTTTCTAAGTATAATATTGTGTGTCAGACGAACTCTTGATTTGTTTTATTTGTTATCCTTTCATAAGTTTGAATGTTCTTGGTTTCCTTTCCATTTCCCTCATGTTTTTAATTAGAGTGTTGGTCATTTCTATCTTTTTTTTAGACTCCATTATATGGTTATTGGTTCATACCTTAAATCCCTACTTAATTTTTGTGTATAGATACCTTTATTTTTCTTTTGAACGTTGGTATTTTTCATTCATTTCAACATTGATAGTGTAAGCTAGTTGCTTATCACTACATACTCACATGGAAAACGAGGGTGCTTATTAAAATGGACAACCTTGTCTCATACCTCTTCTATCTATTTATTTATTTCTCCTTTACACTTGAACATCCTTCTGTTTATGTCAAGCTATGAATTATGTGGGTTCATAGAATCTCCATCCTCTCAATTTCCCTTAGATTCTATTGTCCAATAGTAGAAGCTTTAATCATATAGAGTTGTCTCAAGTTATCGACAATTAGCTTTTGATAGTGTTAATATTAACACTAACGAGGGTGTTTTCAAGTTCTAAAAAATTAGCTTTTGATAGTGTTTTTCATAACAATAATTCTATGTTGAATGTTCTTCAAACGGTTAGTTTGTTATGTCAACAATATTAGTAGCATTTTTTTCAATGAATAGTTAGACTTACTTAAGTGAAAAACCACCTTATAAATATAGTATCCTTCCCCTTATTTTGCAAATACAATGTGTTTTATTTCACATCGTGGATGAACCAAAAATATTGAAAACAAATGTTAATATTCTTAATATTTAAGATCTTTACTTCTTTAAATTTGTTGTTGATAATGTAACTTTAAAAAGCACGTGACACTAAATATATCACACAACGAACATAATGAGTGCCACAAAAATATGCAACAAAGATATATTCATCCCCATTTCTAGAATGAATATATACGCATCCCCAACATAGTAGGAAATGTTTTAAAATGCTTCTATGTAATATAGAGTTTGTGCGTTATATATTACTTTTGCAAGAAAGCTTTAGCATAAAAAAGGAACATCTCTACCACTTTATTCATTCCAAGAGTTTATATATTCTTTTAGCACTCTTTGGAGTAAAGGAAACCTTTTATACTTGCAATTTTCCATGGAGCTTGGAATCTTGGTGTATTTTATGTGATGTTCATTATTTTAATTTCATTATTTTGTTTTGGTAAATAAACTAGATGAGAATTCTTCTATTCATTCAATAAAAAGTACAAAGTGATACATAGACTTGTTAATAGAAAATGACTCCCCAGAAAGAAAACATGGGAGAACTAGAGACTAACCTATGCTAAAAGAGAACCACAAGGAATGCATGGGCATAACAAGATGAAACATTACAAGATAAGGAGAAAGGGTCGGGTCATTGTGTTGACCAGAAAGGATCCTTTCTTCCTTTTTTCTTACGAACATCAGTCTAACCAGAGGAACTGATAGGTTCACCATCCTTCGCCACCAAAGCCAGATGATCTGAGGAAATGCCAGAATCTTGAGTTGTAGAAGCTAAGGGTGCTTCCTTGTCACTGTCTGAATTATACGATTCATGATGACATTTCTGAGTCCCCGAGAGTGGGGCTATAGCCATGATTATGTCATTCTATTCATCCTTTTCGAGGGGAGTGTGAAAAGGCTGAACTGTAGGATTTGGAGTCAAAATTTCTGAAGCTTCAAGATGTTATGCTAATGCCAAAGGCTAGAGTTTTGGGTCTACGGTTGGATGTTGCGCATTTGTTGGAGATTGTGATGGTGTTTTAGAAGACAGAGGAGTTGGGGCATCTTTGTGATGCTTCTTGTTGTCAGATGAAGAGTTCAAGCGACTTTTTCAATTTTTAGGGTCTTTCCAAACATTATCCCTTTTTTGTGCTCTAGGGGATGAGAATGGGGTTGGGGATAAGGGAAAGGTTTCTTGAAGGTGCATTGTTTGCTGACAGGAGTGGCACCTGAAGGAGGTGTTCTCATAATTGACCAGTTGCGTGTAAGGATCATCCTCAGTCCAATCTATAAGAATCCTATCTGATAGCTCTTGACTGAGGTTGATTTCAACTCATATTCGGGAGAAGGTGATGAAGCCTTTCATTAACCATTTTGTGTCAATCTTGATAAACCTACCCAACACATTTCATAGGGTAGGTAAAAAATCTTGATTATAAAAATTCAAAGGTAAATTGGGGAGTCTTACCCAGATCGGTGTACTCATAGTAGTCATAGTCAGCAGGTTGAAATTAGGGAACCATCTTTGCATGGAAATACCAGATCTTCCCCAGAACCATTGACCTTGCTCTAGCACATGTTGGCAGTCCACCTCTATGGAAAAGTTAACAATGAAGAATCCTTTGGAGAAAAATAACATCTCATGACCTGATGACCAGGTCTTATTTACCCATTCTCTTAGCGCAGAAGCCAAGGGCCATAGTCTGTTGAAACAACGGATGAGGGTTTTTTTCTGGTAGACATATGCAGAGCCATAAACATGGGGATATTCAACCTCTGATGTTGGAGGTTCTTCATACTTCTCCTTAATGAAGGCCGAGACAAAAATCTCCTTTTCTCTGAAAGCTTTAGCCTTGGACCCTAAAGGATCGGAAATCCATGTTTTCACGATGTGCTTGTAAGATCTTGGATGAGTGGAGGATGGCACTCCTCCATGTAGATGAGAAATGAGAGAAATGGTTGCATTTATTAGATTCCCATAACCCCATAGTAGAGATCCATCCAGAAGCTACCATCCTTCAAATATTAGTCATTGAAAGAAAGGAGGAATACCTGTATCCTGGTGGATCTAGGATTTGAGCTCAAAAACCTAAGTCTGAATACTGAGCACGCAAGAAGAGAGAAGAACCGGTGATGGTGTTGGAAAACATACAATTCTAAACTTTTGAGCTTTATATTGCTCACCTCATGAAAATATATTTTTCCCAAAGGAAACGATAATTTAGAAAATGACTTATGATTTTTAATCAAATTCCTTTACTAGTTGGTAAATGATAAGATGTGTGCAATATCCGTCGTTGACGAGTTTTTCCTTTTGATCAAATGATCCTAATACCTCCGGAGTTTTGGAGCCGTCTAATCTTTAAAGAGGTAAATCTGTAACGATCATTTCGGATCTCTGTGCTGTGGATGTTGCAATAAGTCTTAACAATAAAAACCTCAAAGCTATGAAACTTGAAAGTGTCTTCTCATTTCTTTTCCTAAACCTTTAAAAGACACGAGTCGTAGTACACATGTACCTGTGAGTCTTCCCTGTTTTAACATGTGGCACCTCCCTTTCCTAAACACATCATCCAGAATGACATCATCCATAACACGTCACTATGGGAGATGATCCTTCGGGAGTTTAACAAAGAATGAAGGAACGAATCACCTAAATATAAAAATGCCGAAGTATTAAATCTTAATTAATTAAGTTGATCATGATTAAGAGATAATCAATGAATTCTCACTTTAGAGTTCAAACGCTTACCCTATATCGTATTCTAAAATCTCCGAAGTCCGAATTTCCGAAATGTTTAAAGTTAAATATGATTAATTAAGACTTTTACTAGATAATTAATCACTTTGCAGTTTGGGGTTTCAGGAATTTCCTCTCGAGCTACATTTAAAGTTCCATAAGTCTAAACTCCCAAGAAACTCGAAATTGACACACCTTTTTAAGTATGATTAATTAAGGTTTTAAAAGTGATTATCTAGGGATTAACCTTCATAGATTCGGGATTCGGGAAATTCTCACTCTGTCTCATCTAAAACTCCCGAACATGAATTGTCGAATATTAATGGCATTTATGACTAATTTAGGGTAATGATTCAAAAGCGGATCGTGAATCACCAAGTAGACATTTCCGTTAAAGTTAATAAATTTATCGTCAGTGAAGCTATACGAAAATCAATGTATCTGATTTGAATATAAGTACTTGGATTTCAAATTCATTTTCACCTTCCACAATTAGCAAGCTTTTATCAGTTTGAAAATCTCGTGGATTTTCTCTACAACAGGTAACCTCACTCGATTTATTAGATATTATGGCACCATGGAAAATGATGAAAAATCATGATGCGGCTAGTGAGGATTCAAACCCAAACATGGACGTTCTGTCAGACACCACACCACGAGCCATGGACACTATTAAATATTGGATGCAAGCGTTTGAGGTTCTAGAACATGAAATTATCAATTTTCCATAGGACTTTGCTAAAGAATAATATGATACTTATGCAGCTAAACTCGTATGTATAGTGCAGTCGGAACTGCACAAAATAGCAGCACGGCCGAGACTCATGCTTTATAATGACATGATAAGTTGTGCCTTGGACCACATTTACATCCAGACCAGTAGCATTGTCAACCACCATAAGGTCATTGTCGTCTCTTTCCGACCAGAATATATCCAAGTGATGTACAAACTCTCCCCTAATCCTAGATATACATTCAATGCTCCATTCATTCTGGAGTTCGAGCAAAAGGAATGCGTCCAGTATGCCGGGAACTGTCTCAATATAATCAAGTCTTGGTGGGGACACCCAGAAAGATTCAGAATTGATGCTCATGGTTTATATGCCACAACGTCTTTGGACACTCATATGGTGTATGTATCCATGATGCTATGTCGATTAATCGGGAAGAAGGTCCCTACCCACTTCATGGTGGAATGGGTATCCATGGTGCATGAAGTAGAACAGGATTTCACTTTCAATTGGGACAAAATGTTGTCTCATAAATTAACCAAAGAGATTGCATAATATAAACAGGAAATTCAAAAGGACAACCCTCCCCCTTCTACATGTCGGCATATATCATGGACGTTATATATTTCACGATGCCTTTCCCATTGATGAATTCGAGATGGACCTCATCCAGTGCCAAGCCCATTCATTTCTATCATTCCAAGCTATGGCCCGATGAAAAATCCAAATATTTCTTTTATGAAATCTGTAATCATGTGGTGGTTCCTAATCATATAGCCCTGTATGGCCACCCACCTCCTTGAATTTTAGAAAGGATTATGGGAAATCTGGGTAAACTAGCAGATTGGTTTATTGAGGAGAATTTCTCCTATATCATATTTTTGGGGTGCTCTATTCCTCCCCATCCTCTCCCACAATTTTTACTAGATCGAATGGTATGTAGAGAAGTGGCCTACGAGACAGTGAAAGGAGGCATCAACAAAGAACCGAAGGCAGCGCAGAAAAAGGTATGGCCGACTTTCCCTATTCAGGTTGGCATGTTTTCATTACTAGATTTCGATCACTCCAAAGTGGAGGATGTGGCTCTGGAATATGTCATGATCCACGCAATATTGTGGAAAACCACCTATCCCAGTTCCACATGAAAATATATGTGCATGAAAACTCCCTGTATGATGAAATATTCAGGGGAGTTAGGTCTTATGAGGAGGTATAGGATAGATTCCAAACACTTCCCCCAGATAAACAAGATGATTTCCTTACTTTCCAAAGGCACAGATGAAACATTTTGACAAAGGTACTACATGAACAATTGATAGTCGTGCCTCCTGCACAGGAATCTATTCCTACAGGTTCTAAACCAGAGCACTCTTGTAAACACAAGGTTGAGGAAACCTCGAAGAGTTCTGAGGTTTTGACGCAATAATTAGAAGCCTCATTGTCAAGACAGATAATCCCCTAGGCACTATCTCATCTCAAAGCTTACCTAAAGAAAGGATAAATTTCACCTCCCTCATCACCAACTAACCCTACTATCATCTCAAATACCACAGAGCAACAACAGTCCACAGAGATTTCTACTCCCATTATGTCACTTACTCCTCTGCAATCCAGCTTCGGAAATCCTAGTTCCAAAATTATTTTTGTAAGTGATATTACCCCCATCTCACCTGAAGAGATGTCTCCCTCAGATTTCTTCTTTAGTAAGAAAAGGAAGGCCATTGTGAAAAATGAATCACATCAAAAATTTTGAGTGATAAGTAAAAGGAAGAGAATGGTGTATGACAGGAATGATCGAGATGACACCGAATTTGCAAAACAAGTCACAAGTTCATTGGGTGCTTTTTCCACTACAAATCAATGGTCCGTGGACAATTTGGCCGAGCAACTATGATAGAAGAGATTATTGGTGGAACACTTGCAAAGTCAAATATATGCCATGGAACAAACTATCAGGAATAGGATGAGCCAACACTTCAAGCAAATCATAACTCATGATTGGCAACAAATCCAACAGTTGCAGGATAACCTCGAGGAGCTCCATCAAAGTTCACAGACTGATCAGGGATTGGTTACTCAGCATGATGAATTAATAGATCAATTGCAAGCTAGATTGGATCTGATCGAAGGTACCTTAGTAGATATCTTTGCCTTCCGAACTCAAGCACTAGAAATAAATGAAAAGCTGGAAATGGCCCAGTAGGACCTTTTCATGAAAGTTGATGCCATCTAGAAGTGCTATAAGGAAACATACCTTTCTCTAAAGGGAATCTATATTAATGAAATAGAAGCTCTCTCAGCCCGAGCTAGATTTCAAGAGGCCATCATATTGGTGCATAAAGATGATTCCCATGATTTTCCTCTACTCTCTCCTTCTGAACAATTACGAGGTGATATGGCCCTAAAGGTTCAGGAAACGAATTTGGCAGAGAGAAAAAGACTAGCCATGGAGGTAAAAGAAACTTTCCATGAAGCATTTTCATCATTAGACAAGAGGCTAATTGATTTCGAGGAAAATAGTATTTCAGAATCCCTGGAGCAAATCTATATTGAAATGAATCAATGGAATTCCAGAAGGAACAAGGAAGAAACTCTAACAACCATTCGGGAAATAGAGAAAATTGATCTTCTTAAGATAAATAAGTCTCTAGTAAGTCCAAGCTCACGGATCCGAGCCACATCTCAGGAAATAAAAAGGATCCAAGAAAAATTGCCTCAGGTAGAGAGGGGATTATTCATTTTTGAGGTAAATGAAACGATTGAGCCCTCTAAGTTCGTATGGAATTATTGAATAAATGAAACCAGTGTATTTAACAGGGGAAAGCAAGCATATCTGGAATCAAATAAGGAAACATGCACAATACCCTTTCTTTTTACCCTCCTTACCTTTCACCTTCCTTCAACCACTTATCCCATTCATTCACTTTCTAATCTTCACACGTCCCTGATTCATCATCATACACTTGTTCCATTATCATCCTCCCCACAAACGATTACTTTTTCTTATGCCCGTTATACATTCCTTGACGAGCCATGCAATGCTACACATCTTATTGTCATTCCTCCCTGACCCCAATTGTGTCTCATCACATTGTTGAACATGGTTGGAGGGACAGGTGGCAACATACAAAAAAACAACCAGTATGTTGCATTATTAAGGAGGTCAGACGACAATTCTATCCATCCTAAAGGACTAAAGGAAAAATACATTTTTTCCCAGTAGATGAAGAGACAGAGGATAACGCCAACAGAACTCATCATATTTTACATATTGTTGTCTTATTCAAATATATGCTATCTTTATTGTAAGAAGTCCAGCCATTTTGACTTGGGATAGTTTTGTATAAATACATAGATTCAAGATATATTAGAGGCTTCTTCTTGCCAGATGTAATAGAGAAAACTCTCATTTTTTAGTATTAATACAAGTGCAAACAGGGATTCCAATTTTTGTTTAGTTTGGGTTATGTGTTTCTTCTGTATTTCCTTATGTAATTCCTTGATAGATTTTAATTTAGTATCACGACTACTATAATCAAATTATATCAATAATGTGTTAAGTAGGCATTTTTTTCTTCTGTATTTACTATAAGTAAAGAAATACCTGTGAACTATTTGATTTACTGCATTTCATATCCTTTTCAAGGGTGCACTCTCTACTTTTCTTGTACTGCAACAAGGTGAGACTCTTTAGCAATTGACTCCTTTCTTTTCTTAATAGTTTTATAATTTTCCCTCACATCATTTGATATTACAATTGTGACTCAGACAAGAAAATACGGCCTATGTACTGCCATATTGTTAATTTATTTTAATGATCTTTTCTTATATAACTAAAGGTAGAAAAAACACTATTTTAAAACATTCTCTTTAAGAATTCATGATGTCTGATATTACTCTTTGAGCCTTAGGATTAATCTTAGGAACAACATATTTTTGGCATCGCTGCTGGGGACGAAGAAATGAAGTTATTTTCCCTGTGAAAATGACAAAGTAAATTTCTATCTTTGACGATGAATAAAGATTGAATATATAAGTAAGGATTATTTTTATTTTTCACTTAGTGACTCCACCGTAGAAAAAACTGGCATTCGGTCGAAAGAATACCATAAAAAATCCTGACGATAAGCAAACCACACCAGTGTGAGTTTCCGAAAAATTGTTCAAACCAAAGGGATGCCTCAAGTCTACTGTTTCATCAACAGGTAAAGTATATCAACTCAAAGTTACACAAGTTAATGCTAAGGTTCCAATTGAAGAACTAGCCCCTAAAGAAAGTTCTAAATAAATCCATTCCGCAGAGACATCAACTAGTGAACCCGAGGCTAAACTCGAAGATCTAAAGGTAATTGTTCTCGAAAAAAAGGTTGACATCAACTTGACGGATACTTTTACCAACAAGAACAAAAAATCTCATTCGGTACATGTCATCATTGCACCCTGTCAGTTCTATCCTTTCTCGAAGTAAAGGTTTCAGTTTCCCAAAACTTTGAAGAATATATTTTATACCCTGATTCACCCCCTATTGGTTCTCCTATATATATACATATTGTAAGTCTGAGGAAACTAGTCCACATTTCCCTTTTCATCCTCTTTTATACTTTTCATCTCCTAACGGCCTTGTTATGGAACTTCCTTCACCACATCCCGAAGTAGTCAAAAGTTCACCACTTCAGTCCCTCGAAGTTTTTGAAAACCCCCTTTTCTCCTCCCGAAGTTTGTCTCCTAGATTTCCAATGGCTAGTGCTAGTGGCATCGGAAGAGGAGGAGCAGGTGGACAAGGTCAAGGACAAGATCTACCTCCTAGAATCTTTGTGAAGGTAGCTACCATATACGCTCCCTTGGTCCTTCTTGCCACCCTTCATGATTTTCCCGAAAATTATATGAAAAACCTACCAAAATTCATGGGAGAAGGAGATTTAATCGCAATAGAACACATAGCCCTTTTTGATTAGTTTGTTGATATCCTTGGCATCGAGCACGAAGATGTTTAATCAAGGATGTTATTACAAAACTTTGAAGGAGAAGTGAGAACCTAGTTCTGAGGAATCTCGGTAGGTTCCATATGGTCATATGATTATCTAGAAAATGACTTCCTAAGACAATGGGGAGAGAAGAAGGACTATCTCTATTATTTGATTGAATTCGGGGATTTAGGAAAAAAAAATTATGAATCAGTCCTTGAATTTACTTATAGGTTCAACAAATTATATAACAAAATCCCAACTGAAGTCAAACCCTCTCAACCTGCTGCAAAAGTAACTTTTACAGGGGCTTTTGAACCTGAATTTTCTCTCCTCTTAAGAGAAAGAAGATTGGCCACTTTTTCAGGAATGCAATACGATGCCATAGAAATTGAATCCAATATGATGGAATCTGGGAAATTAAAAACTAAGGTTGAGACGGGAACCAAATAGCCTAAATATTTCAAAGAACAGGAAGGACCCTCTATATCTGGGAAGTCCGCAGAAGAAAAAAAGGATGAGATGGATAAGATAATAAAAGAATTATCAAACAAGATATCCAGAATGGAATTAGATCAAGCCAAACCTGATACTTTCGTTAGAAATAAGTTCAAGATAAAACCTAACCCCTAGATGAAACAAAGACAAATAAAAAATGAAGATCAAAAGATCCAAGCCCCATTTAAAACTTAAAATTTTATGCAGAGTGATGATATGCAAAATTATGAGGAGTTAGAAGAAGACCTGAACAACCTTAGCGATTATGATCTTGAGCCACATTTAACCAAACAAGATTATGAGAAGTCTTTGGATCTAGAATCCTTCTTTAATAATGAAGAAAGCATCAATAACCTAGGAGAACTTGCCTATCAAGGACTCGTCATCTCAATAATGGTCGAACTCCAACAAAAGTATGATTTAAGGCCCAGAGAGAAAAATCCTACGAATGTTTCACCAAAAACAATTTTTTCGTGAAATAAAACGAATGAGGTAGAATTTACTAAACCACCAACCGAAACATAAGCTGCCCGAAAAAAAACCAGTTGAAACAAGAACAATGCAAACCAAAAAAATGAAAAATACAGAAGCATAAATGCCAACCAAATAAATCGAAAAAACAATCGAAGGTCTCAGTTTAGAAAACAAACTTAATAAAATTAAATCCCCATGCCTCTGGTTGACATTACAAAAAATATGATTTATAAAAAGTAAATTGCTAAATTCATAAATGTTTCTGATGTTGAATGTCATGCAGATGTTATTAATCTACAGGATGAAATACCTACGATCATGTTCGGTCCACACATCGAAAACACTGAGTATTTTGTTGCTCCATTTTTTATTACACTAACTGTGCGTGACCATTTACTCCACAATTGTATGTTAGATTATGGGGCCTCTCATAATTTAATTCCTAAAATTATCATGGAAAAGTTAGGCCTTGAAATTACTACACCTTATCAAGACTTGTACTCATTTGATTCTAGAAAAGTTAAGTGTCTAGGCATGATTAAAGATCTAGTAGTAAATCTTTCTCAAATCCCTGTAAAAAGTGTCCTTATGGATGTGGTCATCGCTGACGTCCCTGCCAAATACGACATGCTTTTATCCCGGTCTTGGGGAGCTGAATTAGGAGGATTAGTTCAACTGGACATGAATTACGCTATGATCCCAATTTTCGATGGAAAATTCACATGATTGTAGAGAGAAAATAGACTGGCGTATACGATAAGTGACCCTCAAAATCCAAATAATTGCTTAGTCTATGTTGCTAATCAGTACTTAGGAAATTGTATATTATCAATAGATGACAATTTCGAGGAATGTACAAAAGAAGAAAATAAAAAAGTAGAAAAAACAAAGAAAAATGTAAATAGTAGAGAAGGAATGTGGAAAATGTTTTTTGATGGCGCTTCATCCTTGGAAGGAGAAAGGGCTGAAGTGTTATTTGTAGCACCAGGAGATCAGTACACTATTCCCTTCTCATATATATTACAGTGGGAGATTGATTATACTAATAATGTCTGTGAATATGAAGCTCTAGTCTAGGATTAGAAGCTTCCAGAAAGTTAAAAATTGAACAACTAATAGTTTATGGTGATGTATAACTCATTGTGAAACAAATAAAACGACAATATCAAGCCAATCATCTAAGGTTGAAGTGATACAAAAATTACGCCTGGGATTTGATAGAGAATTTATCCTCATCCTTTAACATTCACTCCATTCCCAGAATGGAAAATCAACAGGTCGATTCTTTAGCCAAATATGTTGCGACCTTTGTACCACCTACTGTCCTAAAACTGAAATATCACATCGAAATGAGACACATGCCTTAGATCCCAAAAAATGTTCATCACTGGAAAGTCTTTGAAGACGATGAACAAATAAAACATTTCCTTGAAATGGTCGATGAGTTCTCTAAGACTCACATAGATCGGGAAAACTAGAAATATCCTATTTGGGTCATGCAGGAAGGTGAAGACCCTAGAAAATTCTTGGATAAGATTGCAAACCACCGCATGCTCGTGCTTAAGAACAATAAGATCCCCAAGGGTCTGATACCCTTAGAGATATTGTTTGACCAAGATGGCATACCCTTAAAGTCTACCTTACGACCTCATCCCGAAGAGGTTGAAGACTATAATATAGGAACTAAAGAAGATCCTAAAATGGTTAAGATATCTAAATACCTTCCAGCCCAAAAAAAGAATGAGTACGTCGAGTTTCTTAGACAGTATAAAGACATTTTTGTGTGGTCCTACGATGATCTAAAAACTTATGATGCCTCTATTATTGAACACAAGATTCCTTTGAAACATGGTATCAAACCTTTCAGGTAGAAACCTAGATAGATAAATCCTATCCTCCTTCTAGTGATAGAAAGGGAGGTAAAGAAACTCTTGGATGCAAAAATCATTGTTCCACTTAGATATTTTGAATGGGTAGCAAATTTGGTACCCTTCAGAAAGAAAAATGGTGAAATAAGACTCTGTGTAGATTTCAGAAATTTACATTTGTCATCCCTCAAAGACAACTACCCACTACCAAAAATGGACCATGTTCTAGAAAAAGTAGTTGGTGTTGGGTATGTGTTATATTATTTTCATGTGTGTGTGTGGGCGCATAAAATTCAACAACTGTTTCTAACGATTTTGGATTAATGGATTAGGGTTTTGGTAGATACGGAATACCTAAAACACTGTATATATTGTATGGTGAATGGTGAAATTAATATAATGAAGAGTTTAAAGGTGTGGCACCAAGGAAGACTGGTTTTCTCCTGGTTAAGGGTTTCCAGCATAAATCTTTGTGTACTATGTGCATAATCCATTGATTAATTTATATTTTTCGTAAGAATATATATGCATTGCTTTACTTCACAGGTTTAAAACTTACATGTGGTATCAGAGCTCATTTTTGGCTTCGGAGGGACACCTTTGTTGCTGAGGGTTTGGCTTGGTCTTGATAGATCAATTTTATCTTGGATCTGTGATAAACCTGGGTTTAGTGGGAGCTTTTGCAGTGGTTATTAGACTGTAGAAAGAGGAATGGTGAGATCTTGTAGAATCGAGATAGAGAAGTTCAACGATGAAAAATTTGAGCTATGGAAGCTCAAGATGGAGGACCTTATTTTAGACAAATATAAAGGATCCCTGTGGATCCTGGTACATAACCTCATGGTACGCAGCCTACTGGCACACAGTCAACTGGTACACAACCTACTAGTACACAAACTACTAGTACACCACCTACTCGTATGTTGAAGGAAGATTAGGAGAAATTGGATAGAAGAGCAAGGAGTATTATTCGAATTTGCCTTGAAGATTCGGTGTTGTTGAATGTCTTGATAGAATCTTCAGCCAAGGAACTATGGGATAAGTTAGGGAATTTGTATCAATCAAAATCCCTGGTAGACAAGTTGTTTCTTCAAAAGAATTTGTATCATCTTAGGATGGAAGATGGAGATTTGTATAGATCTATGTATTATGTTTCATTCATAGATTATTTCTCAAGGAACACATTGATTTATTTTCTTACAAATAAATCTGAGGTATTTGATAATTTTAAAGAGTTTAAGGATCTAGTAGAAAATCAGATAGAGAAGAAAATAAAGGTTTTGAGGAAAGATAATGGTGGATAATTTGCGGAAATGAATTCGAAGAAGTCTCAGAGCCCTATAGTTGTGGTTTTTCACCTTCAAGAATTCAATTTCCAATAATTCTCTCACCTCGAGAGAATTTCTCACAGGCCTGACAACCCGCCTCTTCAGTCCATCTCCTAAGCTAACCATATATAGGTACATGTAAGGGTAGAGATACAGGTACACGTATGGGTACATATACAAGTATAGGAAGGTACAGAGGACAACTGCATGAGTGAGTGAATGATGATGCAATCCTTTTGGAAATGAACTAAGTCCAAACTATATGTATGCATGTTCCCAACTTGACACATGTCATGTTGAGAGATACTTTGGCCCACTTGTCCCCATCCTTATAACTTAGGATAAAATAATTATCCATACTTCATACTTTAAGGAATATTAATATAATATTCATTTTTGGCTTAAGCTCCCTAGATTAGCCTCTTATCCTTAACTTTTATCCCCCCCTTCCCTAACAAGTGGAGTTTAGTCTCCCATACTCTTTTATCGTGGTCGGCCTACATGCATCAATGTATTATATTAATGATAAAACATATACAAAAATAGGCTCACTGGCCTTTAGCATCTAGACTCTCCGACCTAATTCAACACATAAGCCTCCTAGCTTATAATAATAGGTTCACCATCCTATAAAGAACAACACATGCACATAGGCTTCATGGCCTCAAAATCGCACACACTTAAGTTTGTTTCTTGCGGTATATTGGAATGTGCACGCTTCATCATTTTAGTGCGCAGTACATGTGCGCACTATACCATGGAAAGTGCATGTAAAATGATATCAAAAATCTCACCAACTTAAGAACATTTGCATTTACATTTACATTTTGGGTTCGGCCTAGGGGTATTACATGAGGAGTAAAGGAGTCATGCACAGATACCAAACATTTGAGGGAGAGGTGTGGAAACATTCATGTCACAGCCTACTAGCACTCCCACCATGACCTGAAATGTAGGTTAATGATTATCTAGTTCGAGAGGTCCACGGTGTCGTGAGGGTAGACTGAGACAGTCGCTCGCAAATAATTCTAAAGGGAACGCAATAAGGCAGAATACTTATTCCTTAGAAGCCCTTATTAGTCTCTCACAATGTCGACCAAATGGAGTGTTGACTCCAAGGGTCAGTCAAAGTTCCAAAACCAATCAAAGGCAAGTGGTACCCTTGGAGCACGGAGGTGTGTCTTAAAGGGCATGTTGTGTAATTACACGTGAGTCAATAAATCTAGGTAGCCTAGAAAATAATGAAATGCTTAGACCCTGCTAGAATAAAATATTAATTAGTCAATAAATTATAAGCTTACAATCCTAACAAGAGTCTAAGCCTGAGTCTAAGACTAATTCTAAGTCTAAATTTAAATAAGACTAAGGGGTTTGGGAATTAATAAACTTTAGGAAAAGAGGGGAAAGGAATTTAAGGTTGAGTAAATGCACATGTGTGCATGAAAATAATAAAATGGATTTTTATAAATGAAAAGAAATTAAAACATGAGAGAATAGGTGTACACATAGAATGGTATCTTGAGTCAATATACCACTAAGTCTAACTAAAAGAAGACTCTTAAACCAACTCAAACTAATATCTAGTTAGAGGACACTCATTAAATGAGAATTTGGGGAACTAAGAGACATCTTAGAGAAAAAATAGGAACACATTGGGGAATGAGAGGGAAATTGGCTTTTAAATAAAATAAAAGAGGAATTACATGTGCAACCTTGGGAGAGTGTGACACATGTGATGGGTGAATAATCATTTAATTTAATTATTAAAAATGAATTAATTCTGAATGGGAACAAGTGTCATGGAAAATAATTCTATAAAAGAAATGGAGGAGAGGTGAAAAGGAGCTCACTTTTTCTTAGTATTGTTATGCTGCCAAAATTTTGTTGGACTTTTTTTTACTTGTGAGAGTTGGGATTCCAGGATTGTGAAAATAGTGGAATCTCTTCCTTGTGAGGAAAGATTGGGAGCTATTGTCTTCTGGTTTCTTGTGTGTGAACCCTTTGTGGCTCAAGGGGCTAAGGGGGAAGAAGAGTACCCCTAGCATTGGCTGGGAGGTACCGATGAATTTTTTTTATTGGAAAGTGGAAGCGAGAAGGACTGGCACAAGTTACCAACTAAGATCAACCTTATATTGGCACATTACTGATTATGGTATTTTTTTTGTTATTTAGTAAGATGTAAAAATATAATTATGTATATAGAGAAGTTATTATATATGTACATGTATGTAATAATTGTTGCAATTTTGACCTCAACAGTTTTTTAATTGACCTTCTATTAGAATCTATGTGATTTTCAAATTTTAACATTCATTAAATTTATGTCAATTGAGCACATGCTTCTTCAAAATTATTTTCAATTACTATCAACTGTGATGTTGATATTTTTGCTGCAATGTTTCTTATTTAATATGTTAACTATATATGTGAATATTGGGTGACTCGATAATTGTGAATAGTCTTCTACTCCTTTACTTGACCGTAGAGTCATCATAGATCAACCAAGAGAAATGTTCATTATATTTTTCTCTGAGTATGAAATCTGTAAAATTATAGAATACATCATAATCAAAATTTTGACTTCTCTTGTTCATACTCTCTCGAGACTTTTGACCTTTGTCCTCCTCTTCTTACATTGATGAAATATTCTTTTAACCTTCCAAGAGAATCGATTCAATTTCTCACCCTAGATTATAGTTCATTTTCTATTTAGTTCTCAATACTTGAATAGGGAGAGAACGAGATGCAATTGTAGGAGAGAAATCCTCACTCAGGATTCCATCTGTGATTACATAATATTCTAGATTTATGCTTGAATTTAACCTTAAGGCATTGAGATCGATCCACCATGCTCATTTTGGTTGTAAAACAAAAACAAAATATTGTATCTTTCATCTCATGTATATGCACGAAACTCATCTCTTGACCTTTGGTTAAAATGATCTCAAGAATTTTTATTTATAACCAATACAACACACTCATAATGATTTTTGAATCCCCTTTTCACTAATTTGGAAAGCATATTACCCTTCCAATATACATTATGATCTTTCCATGATTTTGGAGCTAAACGTAATTATGCTTCTTCGTAGGCACCTCCTTTCTTGACAGTTGAACAATATTGTAAGCTATGATTGGAATCAAGCTTACTTGACTCCATGCAATCTTATACTAAGTGTGCATGGAATTGTAACCTGTTCGTGGTTGGTTAAATTGAAGGTTTCCTTTGCAATAGTTAGAAAAATTGTAATTACATTGGTTTATTCACAACCAACACGTGGGGAACATATTCCATGTGTGCGTCTTACCTGGCGTTTTCACTAATTGTAACTTATTAATTAAGAATAACCAGACATCACATTTTAATTTACTATTCATTCTAGCATGCAGTAAATTAAAAACAAATATCTATCTAACAGCCGGTAATCATTAATAATTAGATATTAACAGACAAATAATTAGATACTAAAATATCTCATCCATCATGGATGTAAATGAAATTAAGAAAACCTTGATGCGAATCATGTTAGAAGGTGGATTAAATGATACGCCGACATAACCAGTAATCCAATCTTAGTCGAAGTTACTTCCTATCTGCATTATCGAAGACTAGTCTGTATACACATACTTTATTCCATTGCATTCCATGCTTTTGGCATTATCGAAGACTAGTCTGTATACACGTACTTTCGTCTGTATATATATCAATATTTTCTTACTAATGTTTTATATATGAGTGAGATATTACAACTTTTTTATGAAAAGTTAAAAAATATTTAGAAGTGATGTTGAATTTGTAAAGTATAGGATGATATTTTCATGGAATTATGTATTATATTGTGTTTGGAGGGATAAACTAAGCTTTAAAAAGTAAACGATTAAGGGTTTATTTTATGATTTCGTTTACAGTAGTGATGGTTTTTATACCACTTTAAAAAAAAAAAAAAATTTAATGCCCCAATTTTAGCATGGGTGCTATTGGTAGTAGTACTTTTCAATTTCATGGTTGATTTTGAGGTTTTGGTTTTAATGGTACCAATAGTTAAGAATAAGATTTCCAATGAGCAAGTTTAGAAAAAACTATTTTTCTTTAGGTAGCATCACTTTTTTATTTAGGTGTTGATTTAAAGGTTTTTATGAGAAACTATATGAGTTTTGAAGGTCATACTTGAAAAATGTTGTAATTTTAACCAAGGTTGGAAAAAATGATGTTATTGGTAGCACCACTTTTTTATTTGGGGGTTGCTTTTCATGTTTTTTATGAAAAAATATGGGTTTTAAGAGATAAAGTTCTCGTTTTGAGGTCACAGTTCTCATTTAGTAGATAAATTTGTTAATATTTATCTCTATAAATATCATCTTGCTTCACATGGATTCCACGGGAGAGATTCATCATTTTGTCTCTTCTGAGATGCCCAAAATATATTTCCTCTTGATTCTATCCAAAATATGTCATGAATCTCATACAATAGTGATGCAGGAGTATCACCATCAAAGTGCAAGCGGAGGACAACTCAATGCCCTAGCGCATATTTTTGAAGTGATTTTGATTTAAAGATGGCATGTCATGAAATATCTTGAAAATATTGTAATTAAAGAAGATCTTAAATGTTAAGAGGTTGAACCATCGTGTGAGATCGATGGAGATTGTATTTTCTATAATGTAGTTAATTGCAGTACAGATCTGAATCATTCGCTCTTATCTGTCTGTACCGATCATTTATTCTAATAATCCTTAGTAGTTGAAAGCTTTTAATTTGACAGGATAGCACTAAAGTAGTCAGAGGGAAAAGCTCTATGAGCCCTCTTGTATAAATATGTGTATTGTTTCCCAAATGAGGCTGCTTAAAGCTATTGAAAGTTGTGGAAGATTATTGTAGCTGAAAAACGTTGAAGCTTATAGAGTTGTATGAGCCCATGTACATATCGTTTGAATGAATATAACAGAGAAGCATTGTTCCAAATGTTTGACGTTGTTGTTACTGTGTCTATCTGAATGAATGGTAGGCTTTTTGTTTAATTGCAATTATCTGTTATTACTTGTTCTTATGTTATGAATGCATTACATGGTTAAATTTATGAATATGTGAGGATTAGATAAGTTTCAATTGTTTCTCTTCTACGAGCTCGTGCAAGGAGTGCATTGTGTCCACAAGGTGTGTGTTGACAGAGTCTAGTGTGACTCAGGAGCTTGGGAGAGATAATGTGGAGCTTTATATGCAAGGTGTGCATAATGTCCGCAAGCAATGCGTTGAAAGAGTTTGTTTTGACTCAAACTCTTAGGAGAGATAACTTGAAATTTACTTGCAAGGAGTGCAAAGGACCACGCAAGGTGTTCGTAAGTAGAAAACACACTCAATGTCATATTATTCAGGGGGAACAATTGAGTCATGTAAGAAATTTTTCAAGGAGTGCACAGTCCCCCACAAAAGGGTTAAGTGAAAGAAACTTGTTGCAAGGTGTGCATAAGGTCGACATTTGGATAAGTGTCGAAGACAAATTTTGAGTAGTTAGGAGTTTCGAGGAGAAAGAAGCTCAAAAGAGATAGTGGATGGAAATTATTCAGTAGGGAGGAGCCCACTGAAAATTTCACAATCAACAAGTAAGATGCATTTGAATTAGTCGGGATCTTTCCATACCGTGAGATCTGGGAAATTTGCACGAAGGATAGTCTTAAAACTCCTTTGGCATTACATGTGTTCAGAGGTCGGAAAGTGTTCAAGGAGCAGGATTGTCAAAGTCTCGAAGAGGCGAAGTAAGATCTTAGCTGTCGGTATCAAGGAGGATACGTGGAAACTGATCAGAGAGTCCAGGAGATAGAGCACCAAAAGTTATGCGTGGAGAAAAGGGAAATTTTCACGAAGTTGCAAAGGCCGAAGAAATCTAGACCGTTGGATCAAGAAGGAAACATGGTGGAGATCTGTGTACTTCAGAAGAAAAATAATTGAGAGGAAAATGAGAGTGGTGAAGCCAAAACTCCCGAAGCCGAAAGTAACGAAGTCAATCGTGGTAGTCGATCTGAGAGGGACACCCATCATCATATCATGGAATTCGGAAGAGTGCACCTCGAAAAAGAAAGGAGGAAGTGGAGTCATTGATCAGAATTTGTCCGAAGCTCCAGAGGTAAGAAAAAAATCCTAGCCATTAGTGGTTTGGACATGTGGCGTCAGATCTATTACTTTGGTGATAGGACACTTCGGGGAAATTGGAGAGTAAAATTCCCGAAGGTCGAAAGTCCCAAAGGTTGAAGTCAATAGGAGTCGTTGATAAATAGAGGGACACATGGAGAGTGGAGATTCACTCTGGAAGATAGTCACATTGGAAGAAGTGAAGTGTGAAGGCACGATAACTCCCGAAGGCTGAACTGCCATATTTCATCTTATTCATCCATTGGAATAGGATGCATGGCATAAGATATGTCACTTAAGAGGATTTACACTCCTGGAGAAAGAGGAGCAGAGAAGAATTGAATGTAAGTCATCCAAAGTGGAAACAAAGGACGAATATTAACCATTTGTCAAGGTGAGCACGTGGCACTCGATCCGTAGCTCCGGGTACAGAGAACTTTGAAGGAAAAAATTGTTGGAATGCTTGGAACTCCCAAAGCCCGGAGTCCCAAAGGGAATCAAAGTCGTTGGATGTTGGAGGAGCATGGGTCGTATATCTTGTCTGAGTTATTTCGTCGATCCGAAGTTCAACGAAAAATGAGTCAGTTGCACTTGAAACAACTGAATCCCAAAGCCACAAAGGGGGCTAGCTGGAGGTCATAGCCCATGGTCATAAGGAAGCAGAGCCTCGCAGAAGAGATAGTGCTTGCCACTTAGAGTTACTAGAAATGGTAGAGAAAGGGAATGTGCGTGAATCGAGCCTTTGTGGGTAACTAAAGGGGCCTATTTGAATTAAATTTAGGGTCTAGCAGATCCCCGAAGAGATAATTTGGCTCAGCAAATTGAAGATCCTTGACCGAGAGGTCGCACAACCTTGAGGAGAGAAGGGGGGATGCATCAAGTGGTATCATAGCTTCAAATTTTCTCTTTGTAAGAAAAGGAGATAGTCTGATAACATCAAGTGGTATCAAATACATCAAGTGGTATCTGTGTAAAGGAAACTTTCAACAAAATGCCACCTAGAAGATGTGCAGAGAAACCTGTAGCAAACCCAGTTGTGGAATGGGAGATGAGAGAACTTCATGCCATATTAGATGATATGGAGACAACACAAAGAAGAGAACCTAATGTTGGAGACGTCAATGATGCAGAGCTAGAAGAAATGGAAGTTGAACGAGCTACAGGAGATGATGTTGTAGAAGAACGCTTGCTGAAAGTTGTTGTCAAATTGGGAGCAAGAGAAAAAATAGAAATCGCAATGTACGAAGGAAAATTATATGTTAAATAATTGTTGGATTGGATAAGAGAAATGGACAAATACTTCGACTATGAATAAGTTGATGATGAGAAGAAAGTAAAACATGTTGTCACCAGGTTGAAGGGACACACAACGTTGTGGTGGGATGAAATACAGGCTGACAGAAGGAGCAACGGAAAGCCAAAGATCAAGAGATGGGATAGAATGGTAGCCAAGCTGAAAGCTAAATTCATACGCAAGGACTATCAGATAAATATGTTCAGGAAATTACATAACCTGAGACAGAAAGGACAAACAGCAAAAGAATTCGCCGAGGAATTTTATAAGTTGAACATCAGGGCTGGACAGAGAGAAAAAGATGATGAAAAGGTTGTTAGGTATATTAATGTCCTGAGATATGAAATCAACATGGTAGCAGTGAGGAAAATGGGGGATTATTATTAGATAGCACTGAATGTAGAAGAGAAATTGGCCAGGAAACAGAGTCAACGAAGAAGAGGAAGGATTCTAAACAAAGGTAAAGGAATTGTCCATGACAAGGAACATAAGCCCAAGGTTGAGACTGGAAAACCACACAGTCACTCAGGGAGAGGGGGAAGTTCCCAAGGGAGACAATATGGTGGAAGAAATGTGTTTCCTCAAGGAAGAGGAAGAGGCAAAGGAGGAGAGGTGAAATGTTATGCCTGTGGAAAAACAATACACATGTCTTGTGAATTCTCTGAGAGAAAGAAAGAAGGAGGAGGTGAAGCTCACATTTCAGAAGTGCAGAAGTGGAATGTTGAGGAAGAAGGTGGATAATATGGGAGGTCTTTGATGATGAATAAGGTTCTCTTGAAGCCATAGTCGAGGTGGAAAAAATAGTGCAGAGGAACAATTTGTTCAAAACTGCTTGCAAGACTAAAGATAAGGTATGCAAGGTGATAATTGACAGTGGGAGCACTGATAACTTCGTATCAATAGAAATGGTGGATAAATTGGAGCTAGAGACAACTGCACTTCCAAGTCCATATAGAGTCTCATGGTTGCATAAAGGACACCAGGTAATGGTAACTAAACAATGGCTAGTTGAATTTAAGATAGTAAGATATAGAGATGAGATTTTGTGTGATGTGATTCCCATGGATGTATGTCATTTATTGTTGGGGAGAGCATGGCAGTTTGACATAAATTTCATTCATGACAGGAGAAAAAATACTTACACCCTGGAGAAAAATGGTAGGACACATGCTACTACCAATAGAGGATAAGAAGGTGAAGGAAGAATCCAACACAAGTATACTTCTCATGAGTGGGAAGGAACTCCTAAGTGAAGTCAAGAAGGAACATGAGATGAAATTTGTTATGGTGAGGAATCCCANGGTAGGACACATGCTACTACCAATAGAGGATAAGAAGGTGAAGGAAGAATCCAACACAAGTATACTTCTCATGAGTGGGAAGGAACTCCTAAGTGAAGTCAAGAAGGAACATGAGATGAAATTTGTTATGGTGAGGAATCCCATAGTCGTCCTTACAATTACTTCTATGGATTATCTTCCTGAAGAAATTTAGGAGTTGTTAGAGACTTTTGATGACATAGTAGTGGATGAGTTACCTAGCTCATTGCCACCTATTAGGAGTATCATCCATCACATTGATATCATACCAGGAGTGAGTCTGTTGAATAATGCAACATACAAAATGACACCTCAAGAAAATTAGGAGGTAAAGAGACAAGTCCAGGATTTGATGAACAAGGGTTTAGTCAGAGAAATCTTGAGTCCATGCGCACTACCAACTATGTTGAGTCCTAAGAAACATGGAGGATGGAGAATGTGTACAGACTCAAGATCCATAAACAAAATCACCATCAAGTACAGATTTCCTTTGCCAAGGATGGATGACTTAATGGATTGTTTGAGTGGAGAAAATTATTTTTCAAAATTAGATCTGAAAAGTGGATATCACCAGATAAGGATGAGAGAAGGTGATGAGTGGAAAACAACCTTCAAAATTAACGGAGGGATGTTTGAGTGTCTTGTTATTCCATTTGGATTCAAAAACACCCCAAGCACTTTTATGAGGTTGATGAATGAAGTATTGAAATATTTTATTGGTAATTTTGTGACTATATATCTAGATGATATATTAATCTTCAGTAAAACTGAAGAAGAGAATTTGAGGCACTTAACATTAGTGATGAGAATATTGCAGCGGGAGAAGATGTTGATAAATCTGAAGAAATCCTCTTTTATGAAGACATAACTCATTTACTTGGGTTTTTTAATCTCTTCAAATGAATTGAAGATGGATCCAGAGAAGGTGAGAGAAATTAGAGAATGGCCATCACCAAGGAGCATATTTGAGGTGAGAAGATTCCATGGATTAGCAAGTTTCTATCGGAAGTTCATTAGAAATTTCAATGGTATTTGTGCACCAATATTAGATACGGTGAAGAAGATACACAAATATTTTAAGTGGATAGAAGAATCTAAGAAAAACTTCAAGATATTAAAGGAGAAGATAACAGAACAACCAATTCTGCTCTTGCCAGATTTCAAGAAGTCGTTTCAAGTACGATGTGATGCTAGTGGAGTAAAAATTGGAGTAGTCTTGAGCCAAGATAATAGGCATGTTGCATATTTTAGTGAGAAGTTGAATGACACCAAGAATAAGTACTCCACATATGATAAATAATTTTATGCAATAATTCAATCCCTAAAGAAATGGAGGCACCACCTTGTTCCAATTTTTTTTTTTTGTACAACGATAATCAGGTTTACAATTCATAACTAGATAGGAGAAGTTTAATCATCCTCGTCCTTATATCCAGGATGATATCTTCCTGTATCTCATCCAAGTACTTAGGTGCAAACTCATCAAATGAACGTATTGAAACTTTCTTATTCTGATCCATGATCATGGGAGTTTCAAAAAGTTTCAAGTTCTCTACGTTCACAATGGAGTAAATATGCATATAAGGTGGAATATCTAAACAAAAATCATTAGTGCCGCTTTTCTCCAAGATAGTGAAGGGTCCATATCAGATGGGATTGATTTTATTTCCTTCACCCTTCAATCATTCCTTGCTGATGTGAAGACATACTTGGTCTCCAACTTGGAAATGATAATCAACCTTGTGCTTGTCATGTCGAGCTTTATATTGTGCTTTAATCTTCTCCAACTTTTCCATGACTACCTGGTGTATCTACCGAATCCTCTGAATGAAATTGTGGTCTCTATCCTCTATTCATTCTTCATTCACATCAACATCTCTCCCATACATTAAGTCCAAAGGAACCTTTGGTAGGTACCCAAAACACCTCTCAAAAGGTGAACTTTGAGTGGATGAATGTAAAGCTTGGTTATAAGCATGTTGTACATAGGGTATTTGTTCAGCCCATAACTTAGGATGCTTGTTGTAGTAGTCTCGAATCAAAAGTACCATCATTCTATTTACCACCTCTGCCTGTCCGTCGGTCTTCTGATGGAAAGCAATACTCCTCTTCAATTTGGTTTCCATCATTCTCCACAAGCTAGTCCAAAAATTCCCAAGGAATCCAATATCTCGATTTGAGACAATGGATGTGGGTAACCCAAAGTGAACCCAAACATACTGAAAAAATAGATTAGTAGTCTGCTCAGCAGTGATCTGCTTTTTACAAGGCATCAAGATACACATCTTGTTGAACCTATCCACTACAACATACAAATAATCATGACCCCCTTTGGTCATTGGTAAACCCCCTACAAAATCCATGGAAATTCTTTCCCATGGATGGGATGGAACAGGAAGTGGTGAGTATAGCCCCA
>ML781539.1:547846-602278 GCA_009831015.1 Picea engelmannii
GTGAGTATAGCCCCAATTTTCTATTAATGGGATTACAAGTAGAACAAATCACACACCCCTTTACATATTTAGTTACAATTGATTTCATTTGAGGCTAGTAACAAAACCTCTGCAAATGAGCCATAGTTTTTCCTACCCCAAAATTCCCAGACACAAGAGAAATGTGATATTCTCATATCACATAGACTCGTTCACTTGTAGGAATACATAGCTTCCCAAGATGATAGAGCAATTTTCGTTGCAGACAATAGTTCTCTACCTGTGCACCATGGGTTAACTTCTCATATACTTCTTTAAAATCTTCATCGATGGCATATTGTTCTACATAGCTATCATGAGATAAATAAGTATTCTTCAAAATAATAGAAGAAACAATAGGACGTCTAGAAAGCATATAATCTACCTTGTTACTTGTACCCTTCTTTTGCTTGATTACCAAATGAAATTGTTGTAAAAAACGCATCCACCTGTAGTGTCAAGATTGTTGTAGTTTGGTTTGTTCTTTAAGATACCGTAAGGTTCGGTGATCTGTATGTATGATGGTTTCCTTCCCTAAAAAGTAGTGCTTCCATTTATTTATTCTTTCAACTAATTCATGTGATTCTTTATCATATGTAGGATAGTTAACAACAACTTGGTTAAAAGTCTCAGAGTGGTATCAGATAGGATTACGATATTGCATCAATACTGCACCCATGGCGTATCTGTTGGAATCTGTCACAATCTCTAACTTCTGTTGAAGATTCGGTAGTTCTAATACTTGTGTGGTACTAATCTTCTCCTTAAAAGTGTCAAAATATTGTTGTTGCTTTCCTTCCGACCAAAAAGTGTTATTCACACTGGTTAAGCCATGCAAAGGAGATGCTATAAAGGAGAATTTGGAAATGAATCTCCTCCAATACTGGACTGCACCCAAGAATCTTCAGACTTTCGTTACACTCTTTGGCTCATGATAATTTACAATTACATCAACTTTGGAAGGATCAATCTTCAATTGTCCTCCTCCCACGATGTGACCTAAGTATACAAGTGCAGTCTTGCCAAATTCACATTTAGACATTTTCACATACAACTTTTCCCTTTGCAAAGTATCCAATACCTTCCTTACATGCCTTACATGTTCATCCCAAGTCTCGCTAAAAACAAGAATATTGTCTAAATATACAATCACAAACTCATCTAGGAAAGGAATGAATACATCATTCATCACATGCATGAAAGTTGTTGAAGCATTACAAAGGTCAAACGACACAACTAACCACTCAAACAATCCTTGTTTTGTTTTAAAGGAAGTTTTCCATGCATCTTGTTCTGCGACCTTGATTTGATGATATCCACTGCACAAATCCAACTTAGTGAAATAAAAAACATTCTTCAACTGATCAAGTAAATCATCTATACGAGGAAGAGGGTATCAATTTTTCACCATGATCTTATTTAAAGCCTGGTAATCAACACACATTCGCCATGTGCCATCTTTCTTTGGCACCATCACGATCAGAGAACCACAAGGAGATGAATTGGGCTTGATGACCCCTTGATCCAATAAGCCTTGTACCTACTTCTTGATCTCTATCATCTCCACAACTAACATCCTGTACATGCCCAAATTAGGAAGCGGAGAATCCTGTTGAAGATGTATCTCATATTGGATTTCCCTCTTAGGAGGTAATCAATCTGGTTCTCGAAAAATATCATCGTACTTAGAAACGATATCAATCAATTCCTTTTTATGAGATGGATCACACCCTTCGAAAGCGTCAGATTTCCCGACATCTTTCTATTTGACGACCATGAGTACATATCTCTTATTAGTGGTTATGAGCCTTTTCATTTTGTATGCACTAACAAGTGTTGTATTTACCCTCATGTTGTGAGCTCTAACAATATATTCCACTCCCCCTTCAGTAAGGTGGTATTTTTTCTCATGACGAAAGAAGACTTCTTTTATATCATAAAGATAAGGACTCCCTAACACTATGCCACATATATCAAGTGGTACAACATCCAAATCCACTTCATCAATAAATTTAGAAGCAATAGCAAATCTGATCCTACATTGTTTGGTGACATAATTTTTTTCTTGATCACATACCCAACCAAGAGGATAAGGATTTGGATGTGGTTTCATTACAAGACCCATCTTCTTGACAAGTGCTTAAAATATTAAGTTTATTTGGGAACCCGGATCAAATAATGTATCTATCTTAGTATGCTTAGATACGACTCGTATATGAAATAACTCATTCATCTTTCATTCATCAATATGTGATTCATCATCGGAACCTGAACTAGCATGAAGAGAATATTTACCTTGTAATCTAGCCACTTTGATCTTTCCTTCATCTCCTTATTTGGAACCAAGATCTTGCTGGACTTTAGAAACGGTCTTTGTCTTCCTCTTTCCACCGAGCTATTTCATTTTCTTTTCCAGATGCAGTTTCTAACAGTGTTCTTCTTTATGACCGCTCTTCTTGCAATGAGTACAAGTTGGTTTTCATTCTTCTCTCGTTACTGTAGCGGTCTTCTTGTCCTTCCTTTTGAACTTCTTAAAAGTATTTTGTGGGAAATTGGAAGGTTTCTTTGTGTGATCTTCTTGAACATGTTCCCCCCTATTCTCAAGGTGAGTGGCTTTCACACAAACTTCGTCAAGACTAGTGGGGTTAAACAAGATCAAAGTATGACGAATATAACTATGAACTGCGCCAATATACTTCATTAAAGCTTCATAAGAATCCAAAGGAATGTTCAATGCTATATCTTTCTTCCTAAATGCTTTCGTAAAACTTTGTACAATTTGACCTTTACCTTGCTTCAAAGTTTGCCATTCCATCATTTCTTTATGTAAATACCCTAATGGATAGAACTTCTTCCTTATCTCTGATTTAAATTATGACCATGAGTAAATAAGGTTACCACACTTACTTATGTCCTGAAGCTTTCTCTCCCACCATACGAGAGTGGTGCCTTCCAACCGAAGATAATCCAGTTGCACTTTAACTTCCTCTTCATCAATATGTTGAACACAACAATATACTTCAACTTGTCAGATCCAATTATCTATTTTTTCAGGATAATCATCTCCATTAAACATCGATAAATAAAATTTTACATCAAGCTTTAATAATGGTTTCTTAAACGAGGCTTTATGGCTAGAATGATGAGAATTATGAGAATGTTCAGAGGAACAAGAAATAGACCTTGAAGGAAAAGATGGAGGCTCATGAGGATCTCCTCCATCCCCTTGTTTTGTCGAAGAATCATCATGTGGTGGTGCTTACTTTTTCTTCCCTTTCCTCTTCATCCTCTTCTCGTAATCTTCGTACATTTGTTCGACCATTTTTGACATGTTATAAAAGACCATGTGAAATTTTTTCTCATGTTCATCACGCTTGTCCTCTTCTTTCATATTCTTCCTTCGGGATGCATGACCAACTTCGTGATTGAAATTCTTAAGAGTTCCTTAACCCTGATTATGCTTGGCCCTAGTAAGCATTCCTACTCAACAATTCAAGTCAAAGACGACTGCTCTGATACCAACATGATCTAGGATCTTTATGTCAAGTGACTTATTAAATAATTGTATTAAATGAGCATAAAATAAAGTACACCATAAAGAAGGAAAAGATCAAAAGGAAAGAGACATAAGCATGAAATATGAACACAAAAACTTGATAACAGAGTTCATCCCTAGTGGACTACGTCTCCGGGTCCTGCTCTCAAATGGGTAGGTCTTTTTATTAAATCCACAAAAGAATTGGGAAAAATACATAAGTATACATAATTCTGGATTTAATCTACATAATATTTTCTCGGATCAAAAAATAAACATCATCATTGCGTTCATGGCATTAAATTACCTAAAAACGACTATCTCCATGCCTTGATACGAGTCTGGCACTTTCAGGACCAAGAGATACCCCTGCCTCAGTTGATGTGCCTTGCCTCTACAAAAAATGATTGATAAAATCTCGAAATGTGTGCCCCTATCTCGAAATCCATGCAAAATCCATACAGGTGTGCCTTGGTTCTCCTCCCTCCCGTACAATGGTGGAGGCCCATTCTTATACAAACATTTGGTCGTTATGCAATAACTGAGTTGGTTGGCATAGTGGTTAGTGGAGATATATTAAATCGGGAGGTTGGTGGGGGTCCCGGGATCGAATCCCGAGGAATCCCCTTTTTAATCCGTGGTTACAACAAAATTTGGTGCACTCTGCTAAATATAGCGGGTAGTTGATGAGCTGTTAATTTTGGAGGAATATGCCATAAATGGCAGGTGGCTATTAAAATAGAGGTTTGGAACATGGTCATGTGGTTTGGCATATAACCAGGGGTTGGGCCAAGGGCCTAGCCCCTTTTATTTTCTGCCAACATAAACATTCAAGCTTAAATAATAATTGCACCATGTTATAAACAAGGTCTATGTAGTGGAAGGTTGGCTAGCACAGAGTTGTAAGGTCTTTGGGATAAGGAGGTTAGGAGTTCGACTCTCTTCGACTGCAATATTTTTTTATGAAATGTACTGTAAGAGGCCAATTTGTGGTTGCCACATGGAAACCTCTCATTGGTTGTCCTCTGCCACATGTCATCCAGAGACTGGACACTTAATCTACCACATGTACCTGTAAGAATCTTCCATGTATACCTAGAACCTTGTACCACATCTCCCTTTACGAACATGCCACGTGTCACCCTTGCAGTGGTGACATGTGTCACCTTGACCTTTGACTTTTGACCAAGTTTGACCAAAACTTTGACCGCTTATATATTTTGATTTGTAACTCTTTTTGACAAGTCGTTTGCATCGTTAGAAATCTTACGACACACTCTTCACGATCATGCCATTTTAACGAGTTTTGGGAAATTTTAGTTTTTCCCCTTTCTCTATCTACTGAATCCATTCTGAACGTCTTGAGTTGTCCTTGCATGTTTTGAGTTGTTCCTAGCCTTCTCTGGATCCCTTTTGTATCAATCGGAGTTTAGGAAATTTGTTGAGGATCCTGGTCACTGAACATCATAGCCAGTGGGATTAGATTCTGTCACAAGCATAATTTTCCTACAATGACTCACCAAACATGAGTATAGGAAATATTCCATTCCAGATAGTATATGGGATGAAGCCAAGAGGAGTATCAGAGTTGAGATATTTTGAGCATAATGAATTCATAAGCGTAGGAGTAGAAGAATTCACTACAGAAATGCAGAAGCTTCATAATCAGATCAAAGAGCAGTTGCAGAGTAGCGACAGAGAATATAAATGCAGAGTTGATTAACATAGGAGATAACTTCAATTTGAAGTGGGAGATCAAGTTCTGGCACATCTCAGAAAGGGGAACATATAACAAATTGAAGTTGAAGAAGATAGGATCATGCAAGATCTTTAGGAAATTCGATGCTAATGCTTATGAGTTAGATCTGCTCGAGGATGTGAGAATATCTCCCATATTCAACATTTCAGACATTTATCCTCAAAGGGAAGATGACACTAAAGGATCAAAAGATAAAAAAGAGATCCAGTGGGAGAAGCAAATGCCTATAGCAGAAAATCCGTAAATGGAGAAGATCATAGATCAGAGGGTTGGCAAGAAGACCGGGAGGAAGACTTACTTTGAGTATTTGGTAAATTGGAAAAGACACCCAATAGAATATTCCAGTTGGGTAAATGAAGCAGATATTCAGAAGCATGGAAAGTCAGTGCAGGAGCTCATGGACAAGAGTCCCTGAATTTTTGTTTAGAGGAGTATGATGCAGGACCATCGCCATCAAAGCACAAGAAGAGGACAATGCAACACCCCAGCACACATTTTTGAAGTTATTTTGATTTAAACATGGCATCTCATGAAATATCTTGAAAAGATTATAATTAAAGAAGATCTTAAATGTTAAGAGGTTGAACCATCGTTTGAAATCGATGGAGATTATATTTTCTTTAATGTAGTTAAATACAATACATATCTGAAGAACTCTCTCTTATCTGTCTGTACCGATCATTTATTGTAATAATCCTTAGTAGTTGAAATATTTTAATTTGATAGGATAGAACTAAAGTGGTAGGAGGGAAAAGTTATATGAGCCCTCTTGCATAATTATGTGTATTGTTTCCCAAATGAGGCTATTGAAAGCTGCTAAAATTTGTTGAAGATTATTGTAGTTGAGAAGTGTTGAAGCTTATCGCATTGTATGAGCCCATGTACATATCATTTAAATGAATATAATGTAGGAGCATTGTTCCAAATGTTTGGCATTGTTGTCATTGTGACTATCTAAATGAATGGTAGGCTTTATGTTTAATTGCAATTATCTGTTATTACTTGTTCTTATGTTATGAATGCATTATATGGTTAAATATATGAATCTGTGAGGATTAGATAAGTTTAAATTGGTTATCTTCTACGAGCTCATGCAAGGAGTGCATTGTGTCAGTGGTTTGGACACGTGGCATTAGATCTATCACTTCGGTGATAGGACACTTCGAGGAAATTGGAGAGTAAAATTTCCGAAGGTTGAAAGTCCTGAAGGCCAAAGTCAACACGAGTCATTGATAAATGGAGGGACATATGAAGAGTGGATATTCACTCTGAAAGATAGTCACTCTAGAAGAAGTGAAGTGTGAAGGCATGAGAACTCTTGAAGACTAATGCATCACATTTCATCTGATTTGTTCATTGGAACATGATGCATGGTGGAAGATCTGTCACTTTAGAGGATTTACACTCTGGGAGAAACAGGAGCAGTGGATCATTGACTGGAAGTTGTTCGAAGTGGAAACAAAGGATGAATCTTGACCGTTGGTCGAGGTGATTACGTGGTGCTCAATCGTAGATCCAGGTACGAAAGTCTTTGGAAGAAAAAGGTGTTGGAACACTCGAAACTCCCGAAGCCTGGAGTCCCAAAGTGAATCACAGTTGTTGGTTGCTGGAGGAGCGTGGGTTGTAGATCTTTTCCAGGTGATTTCGTTGGTCCGAAGTTTGGGGAAAATGAGTTAGTTGCACTCGAAACAATCGAAGCCCGAATTCGTGAAGGGGGCTAGCCAAAGGTCATAGCCCGAGGTCATAAGAAAGAAGGGCCTAGCAGAAGAGCTAGCACTCGCCACTTAGAGGTACAAAAAACGCCAGATAAAGGGTGTGCGGGTTAATCAAACCTACGTGGGTAACCAAAGGGGCCTGTGTGAATTAAATTCAGGGTCTAGCAGAGGCCCAAATCGTTAATTTGCCTTAGCGAATTGAATATTCTTGACCAGGAGGTCCTGCAACCCCGAGGAGAGAAGGGGGGCTTCATCAACTTGATTCATCCAAGTCACCTCTTACTTTTATTCACTCACTTTCCACACTTAGGAATCCCATTCTTTGCTAAGAAATAGCTCAAGTGATCCATTATTTACCAAGGATTTCACATGAAATAACATAATGGACTTTCAAAGTTTCACTAACAAGGAATCCCACTGGAAACCTGAAAACAATCAATATCTCAAGGAAAATTTCAAAGAAGATAACTTGTCTCTCCATAGTGGTCTTACTGATGCTCCTTGCTTTACGTGAGTTAAATATATGACCCACCCATTAATGACTTCAATATATACATGATAATTACCTATTGCATTTCTTCCTCAAAGATTGACCAAACAATCCTTAATGGGATCTCAACTTGTAATGGAATCTTAATCCATCATCTCACATGTACCATAGACATAAAGATACAATGAGATAATTTTACCAATATATCAAATTCAATACTTATGAGATTATTCTCATAACACTTGGCCTTTGCATGTTATAGTAAGTAGTCTTCATTATCACAGACTTCCTCTCATGGCCATATCCAAGACAACTCTACCTATAATATGTCCTTTCTATAGAGCTTTCATTTAGCCAAAAAAATGTGTGTATCCATGCTATATTCACAAAAACACATGAAATGATCACAAAATTATCACACACCAATAATTCAATCTCTTTAAGATGCCAACATTTTAATTTGCAATGAAATCTCGTTCATTGTATCTACAATGTTATCACCATTTTGCATTCACATAATAGAGTCAATCATATGTGCAATTTTTATGCATGCATCTATTTAGCACAACCAAACATATTGCAAAGAGTCAAGTATGCATATGATAATTTTAGCATACTCTATATTATGTAACGACCCCTCTGTTAAGACATAAATGTAAGTGAGCACAATAGAGGTAAAGTTTTTTTTTGAAACATCAATTAGGACAATTGTTATGTGAAAATAACATACATCAATATTTACACATTCTATTCTCATCTATATCACTACACAACAAAATCTAGATACAACATCATTTTTATTCAAAGATCAACCATATCACATAAAGATAACAAAATACGTCTACCCACCCAACCTACCCTGCAAGGTTAGGACCTTCAAGAAACATAATCAACGCCCAAGTCCAGTATTCATCCAATTGATTTTGACCATCTAAGGTCTTAGGATCGGTGACTGTTCTAAGGAACGTGAAGGTATCTACTCCCATAACCAACTCTAACCTAGACTCAAGACTAAATTTGATGGTAAGGTACTTAATCATAACACAATTAAATTCATTCAATAACTCATTATATTAGTAAATAATTCATCAATTCGTCATTCAAATTTCACATCATAAGAAAATACTCAATTGTCTAGTTTCATTCCATTACAAAATCATCGCTATTACCATATACATGTCAGTTTTATAATCCACTTTGTAAGCTCAACAATTAACAATTCATTGTGGATAACGATATCATTTATTTTAGTACTGAATTAAACATAACAATATACATAATAACCTCATTGGAAATAATCAATTTCTCTTCAATTTTAGACTTACAATTCATATTAAATGCATACCTCTAACCATAATCGTCAACAACAATTCTATAGTTTTTAATAGGCGAATCATGTTTTGAAGTATATAACAGTCATACAAATTGCATACCGAACATTATCACATCAATCTCGATCATGTATTGCGCAATTAAAATTTTATCTTAATCCAAGCCATAATTATCTTATATCATTCACATAATTGTTGTTTAACACTTATAAAGATAGAAAAAAACTATTGTTAAAGAACCAACTTAATTCTAATGTTTGAAGACATTTCACAACCCATTTACTTACTAACTTTTAATCCCCACTCTATATTGTATCCTTAAAGTTATAATTTAAATTCTTCTAGAGTTAAATATATAATATTATCTCTATTACTATAATAGTATGGTATTTCTAAGTTAAATTTGTTGTTTCAACTCTTGGAGCATTCTTCCTAAATGGAAATCACCCTTTATCATTTAATAAGTTTTACCATATCCTTATTAACCCAAATGATTATACTTTAACATTCTTAATATAAAAGATCTTGTTATAATCATTATATAGTTGATCACTAAATAGTTCAATAACCATTCATTCATAAATATTCCAAAGCCATTACATAAATCAAATGTATTTTTTATCATATTATTAATTGAAATCAACGCAATGGAAGTAGAGTGGTGCATAAGAGGTGTTAAACCCTTTTACTGTAACTATCACTAATTTTTATTTTAATGGGATAAATCCCAGTCATTCTTGAAAAATCTTTCAGTCAATATGTATACACATAAGAGTAATACTTACAATCTAGATCTAAATACTTTCATTAAAAATCCTTATTAAATATTCTCTATATTTTTTCACACTAACTTAAAGGTATTCTATCCAAAATCACGACATAAGTTAACCTGGTACTCAATTATCGCATCTACTATACCCAGTTTCATTGGAGGTACCACTCCACTCAATAAAGAATGGAACAAAATTAGATACTAGGTTCAATGGTTCTTTACAGGTTGGTCACAATTTCTCACATAAATCTACAGAATAAAATCGAAAAATACTTGAACCGTGTAATATCCCGCTCTTGCGAGAGCATGTTATCGACTTATTCTTTGAGGACACTTGCATGCAAGTGATCCAGTTATAGTACATGGTTATTGTTTCGCTTATGGATTTTATGATGATGATTGATGGTTGTGATTTAATGTTATTTGATATATATGTATTGACAGATGCTATTAACGAGTTTTCCCTAAGTGTGCAGGACACTTTACAAATTGTGGATGTGGATGACATCAATGTACCTCCTTGGACTTAAAATTGAGTCAGTAAGTGTATTGTATTGGTTTGAGTATTTCATTTATGCATATGTGACATATGATCAATTATAGCATGATTTGGTATATGGGTCATTGACAATGTTTCATTGATGGATGCAGGCTGACGATTGCTTGCTAATATGACTCACATAAGGAGTAAGGGGACCATGCACATAGAAAAGATATTGAGGGAGAGGTGTGGTATTGTCCCTGTCACAACCTACTAGCACTCTTGTCGTGGCTCAAATTGTAGGTTAACGATTACCTAGTTCGAGAGGTCCATGATTCTATGAGGGAAGACTGACATAGTCACTCACGAAGATTTATAAAGGGTGCGCAATAAGGCAAGGTCCTTATTCCTTAGAATCCCTTAGTCTCTCACAAGGTCACCTGAATGGAGTGTTGACTCCAGGGCTTGGAAAACTACCAAAACCATTCAAAGGTGAGTGGCACCCTTGGAGCACAGAGTGCATCTTGAAGGGCAGGTCGCAAAATTAACACTTGAGTCAATGAATCTAGTTGACCTAGAAAACCTTGAGAGAATATTTAAACCTTGTAAAATCTTTAAACATTGCCAAATTTAATTAATTAATTAAGGATTGAAATTATTAATTTTAAATCCCAAATGAAAGTCTAATCCTACTTAAAATTTAAGCCTAATTCTAATCTTGGTAAGAATACTCAAACTAAATTACAAATTAAATAATATAGGAAAGAGGTAAATCAATTCAAGAAATTAAGAAAGATGAAATAAGTATAAAAGAATTTAATACAATACACGTGTATGCAAAAAATACCAAATTGGAATTTAAGATAAGAAATGAATAAAGCATAAAAGAATGTGTACGCATAGAAAGGTATCTAGAGTCTAGTTAACACTATTCTAACTAGAGAAGAATCATATTTTAACTCAACTCAGATTTAGAAAGGCATCAATCATTAATTGGGAATAAGGGGAATAAAAAGACAACTAGGGGTGATTTAAGGAGCACTTTTAGGAGGGGTGAGGGAAATTGTCTTTAATTAAAATAAATTGAGAAATTTACTTGTGAAACTTGGGGAAAGGGTGACAAGTGTAAGGGGGAAATAATTCTAAATTGTTTAATTAAAAGAAAATTAATTGTGCAAGTGGGAATGTTTCATGGAGAAATGCTATAAAACAAATGGCCTAGATGAGAAATGGAACACATTGGTTATGGTTAAAGTTATGTTTCAAATTTTTTGATTGGTTTTACTTGTGAGAGTTGAGATACCCATCTTGAGAGAGAGTGGTGGCTTTACCTTATGAGGCAAGATGGGAGCTAGAGTATTTTCGGTTGTTTATGTGCGTGGCCCCTTTGCAGCTCGCAAGGCTAAGGGGGAAGAAGAGTACCCCTAGCATTGGTTGGGAGGTACCGGTGAAGTCTCAACAATTAGCAAGTAGGAGGTCAGAGGGAGCACCATTCGTTGAAGAACATCTTTGACTTCAGATTTTTTCGCCAGTTATGGTAACCTTATTTGAGTTTGGCAGTGTATTAATTTTTTATGGGATACATGGTTTAGCGATTGTTGTAAGTTATAATGGATTTATGATATTGATTGATAAATTCTTGATGGGTTTTTAGTAAATAAAGAATTTCTGGAATGTGATGCCCATTTATTTCTCAACTAAGTCTTGGAACTTCGTGTTCGCTCTCTCCCTTTCAAATTCGTTCTTAATCTACATGTTCACTATTATTCAAAATTTTCCTTTGGAGTTGTTATAAACCATTAAAACGTTGCCTTAGATATTTATTCCCAGAGGCAAATCATCTTAGTCACTGCTAGAAATTGCCAATCCAAATTTAATTAATATGTCATCTTTCATAGTCATGATGGATGCGTAGGAATGGTTCGGGTAGTATGGGGGAGAAAAATACTTTGTTATTACGTTGAGCCTGGGCAAACTATCTTCAAGGGAGAAAAGATAATTATCATTATTCGCTACGACTAACGACTTTTGATTTAGGAATAAAAGACTTATGTGTGTGAACCTATGAATGGTGAACTTCTAATTGGTGTTGAGGTCTGATTAAGTATGAACTAATACTTTTCTAGTTAGTAGAATCATTGATTGGTGAGAGTTTTCCTTCTAGGCGTTATAGGAAACCATATCTAGTTCTGAGTATTGTAACAGAAATTTGTTGAAAGGTGATTCCTTGTTTTCCATCAGTTTGAACCTTATTTGGTGCACGGGCTTCTGGTTGGGTGTTGGTCGCCAGATTGATTGTTGGGCGTTGGGGGTTTTAAATTCAATCTTCTTGTGGGACTTTCATTCCTAGAACTTAGGGACCTAAAATGGGGATATGTTAAACTTGTCGATACACCCGATTGAAAAACCCATGAGGACCTTCATTCATATTGAATTTGAATATCAATTGTTGCAAGCTCCTTGCATGATGGGATCTATGTTTTGGCATCGCATATTATCGAACCTTTTTTAAAATTTATGTTTAGTAGTTGATTAGGCTACGAATTTCTGTATTTTTGACCACCGGATTGCATACTGTCAAATCAATATCTATTCCATTGATGCGCTCTATGTTATGAATGTTGGAAACTTCCATTTTGGTTGCATCTTTGTCGTTATAGTTTTTATTATCGCTAGCCTCTTATTTTCAAAGTCCCTTGAATTTGTTGAACTCTGTTTTAATGGTTGTGATTGTTGGGCGTGATCCCTGATTTCTCCTCCCTCTCAAGTTTCCGGTAGTGTGGGAGTTCTTGACCTTAGCATCCTTACTTAAATTTTATTTGAAATTCTAGGTGCACTAAGGTGGGCACCTTACCCTCAGGAGATTGTTGTGATAAATGTTGGGTTCCAAAACTGTGGAAATGACCTCTTCCATTAAAACTAAAACTGTTCCTGTGGCTAGTTGCCTATGAAAAAATTCTTACCTGGAATGTGCTCCAAAGAAGAGGTTGGGTTGGACCGGGGGTGTGCAAGCTGTGCAATAGCGATGAGGAAAATGCCAATCATTTGTTAATAAATTGCTCATTTACAAAAGCAGTTTGGCATCGTCTATCAAAAATCTTCCATTTAAAAAACCTTTGGGATGGAATTTCAGTGTCTGATTGCTTAACGAAGTGGTCTAGTGATATCTCATCTCCGGTAAGCTTGGCAGCCTATACATGTTGGAATATCTGGTTGGAGAGGAATCGGGTGATTTTCGAGGATTGCAATCCATCTTTTTGCACCGTGGTATATAGGATTGTTGTCTCTTTTACTTGGCATCCTCCTACAGTAAATCCCATTCCAAACAGAGTTTGTGAATTACACATTTAGATGGTTTCACGCTGGCCTGTTTCGATGGGGTAGCCTTACCAACAGGAGATTGTTGTTCAACAGGTGGTATCTTCAAAACACATGCTTCGAGAGTCACAAAATTGTACCTTAATTGCGGAGTGGGCACAAATACTAAGGCGGAGCTCCTGGGCTTGTGGGCGACCCTTACCTTGGCTTCTCTTTGGGCAATTGACAAAATCCAAATCTTGGGGGACTCGAAAGTCATTATCGATTGGATGAATCACAAGAACCAATTGCAAGTGGTGAATTTAGATGGCTGGAAATAAAAAATTAAGGAACTTTCTCTTCTTTTTAAGGATCTTAATTTTCAGCATATATACCGGGAGCATAATAAAGAGGCGGACGCCCTGTCAAAGCGGCCTTTAAAGGAGCCAAAAGGCAAGTTGTCAATCTTTCACTGGCAAAATGGGAAAGAAATCCTGCATACCCATCTAAATATCTTTGAAAACTGAGTATTGTGAATGGCTCGGTAAGAAATTAGATGGTCTGAAGACCTATTTTTTATTTATTGTTCCTTTCAGCAAGATTTTCCTCAGCATATTAGTTGATATTAATTTTGTTATCGAGATATCAACTCCTTAGTGAGCTGTACATTTCTGTTCTTCACTTTAGTCAATGGTTGCTCTATATCTGTTTCGTTTTTGGATAGAAACAGTTTATGTAAAACATCTTATATTTATATAATTTGGAGATAATTTTCTTCGGGAAAAAAAGGTGGGCACCTTACCCTGTCCCATGACTTCCTTTTAAATATTAATTAAAAAAAATGATGCCTAGAATTTAGAGAACAATGTAATACAAATTTGGGGGTGGGATGTGTTTTCCCTTAGGGCCTTTCCTTATCACATGGTGTTTAGGCACGGTTTCATCCTTAGCATCTTACAATTATGTAATTTAATTTGTTGGATGACGATTAACTTCTTTTTATCAGAACATTTTGCTAGATTAAGGGTTGGTTGGATTCCAGAATCTCGGTTAAGTGGAGATCCTTCTTGTTAGTCTTCCTTCCTTGGTTCGGTTACTAAGTGGACCTGTAGTTACCCTAATTAAATTATGAAGTGATTTATTCTTCTTTAACCTCCTAGTATGTAAGATATGCAAGCTAGTGTGTGAACCTTGTAGTTCGGAAAACCTAAGAGAGCTTCCTTAGATCCTTTAATGAATATGAAAAAAATGGTGGGAATACTAATATATATGTATGCACTATTTGTTATGATGAATCATCTTAGTCTTATTTCTTAGATTGAATTTGGATGAAAGTCCTTATTATTGTTTATGATGATGATGACTTTCTATAATGGTTTTAAATGATCATGTAATGTAAGGAAGACTTGATTTGGATAGGTAGAGAAGCATTGAATCTTCCCTTTGCTCAGTTACATTTTGGACCCTCCCTCATGTTTATTAAAATGGTTATGCAAGAAGTTGAATTCTTAATACCACTATTTATGGATAATTGTACAGTCCTTAAAATGGATATTGTAAGTCGTATTGGAAATCCTTAAATTTTTCTTATGAGGATTGATTCCTCATGGGGCCTTACTTTTGGATTGTACTCGGTATTAATTTTAGATGCCTTGTTAATATGGTTGACATCTTATGAGATTATTAAATGAAATCATAATTTGATGTTTATTTATTCTTAAATGACTCCTAATATAAAATAAAGCATAGTTGATAGATATGTAGAAGTATGGTTATAGAATTTGCAGCACTTGATATGTGACACTTATATTAATGAAATCGATTGTAAATTTACTAATGATGAATGGAATAGATTTCTATCTATCAATAGGATTGTACTTATGCTTTGGTGGTTGCATCATCTTATGTATTATCCTCTAGATTTATTTCACTTAATGTTTTCTTAGAAGTTTGATTAATTATAGTAGACTTTTCCATTGTACTTGAATAATTGATGTATTTTTATGATGGTCATATCTAGTCTTGATTTTAGTTATGATGGGATTTTTGGGATTTTTTTTTTTTATGTCTGGAGGAATCAACAACTAGTTGGGCACGTGCTCGCGTTACACGTGGCCGTGTTATCCAACCGCTACCACTATAACCTCCAGGTGTGCCCACGACGCCCCTTACACAACACACAAAGTAAGTCGGGGGGAGTTGAACTCGAAACCTCATGGAACTTCATTTTCACGGCACTTGCCAATTGATCTGCCCCCCCCCCCCCCCCCCCCGGGGGCGGGATTATTGGGATTTAGATACCTCCTCGTTCCTCATAAAAATTTCCATCCCTGAGACCTTAAGTGGTGAAAATCAATCGAATGAATCATGTGATTGAGTGTTGCTTATGTGTCCTGGAGGTCCTAACCATGCAGGATAAGATGGGCGGGTAGTTATTTTAGTATTCAGGACATGGTTGATCATTATTTGTAATTTGCTTTAGTTTATTGTGACATGTTGGCCGACATCTCTATTTATGTTTACGTGTTGGTCATGTTCCACTTTTAATTAGGATGTCATATGATTATGCGTTGCTATGAATTATGTGATGACATTAATTTCCTAATGCAAAATTTTATTTATTTATTTACCTTTTGTACATCCCTATTCGCTATCGTAAGGGAGGGCCCGCTACAAACTGGAAGGGATATCTTAGAAAATTATCCATCCACATGCATTACAGTTATATAGGATAATAGTATTGTTAATCATTCAATCCATACTCAAGGATATTTTAAAATAAAATTCAACATTTCACATTCTAACTTATATCAAATATATCATTAAATTTTTAATAACAACAACAGTGCATAAATCCTAAGTTAAATTTCCATCTTTGCATAACAATTTTGTAACTACCATACAAATTTCTAGTTTCCAGATTTGCATAATAATTATGCACCGACCCTACAAAATTCTAGTTTCCGGAATTGCAAATAAATTTTACAACGACCATATGAAATTCTAAATTCCAGATTTGTAAATTAATTTGGAAGTGACCATTCTAAATTATGGGTTTGTAAATTAATTTAGTAGCGACCATTCAAAATTCAAAATTCTTGTTTTGTAAATTAATTTTGCAGCAACCATACGAAATTCTAAATTTTGGATTTGTAAATTAATTTGGCAGGGACCATTCAAAATTATAAATTCCGGGTTTATAAATTAATTTTGTGGAAACCATATGAAATTATAAATTCTGGATTTGTAAATTGACTTGGCAGTGACCATTCAAAATTCCAAATTCCGGGTTTGTAAATGAAATTTGTAGCGATTAAAAAAAAAAATCTAGTTTACAGAGTTACAAAACGGTTTTGTAGCTATTTTAAAAAAAAAGTCTAATATACAAAATTTACTCTTATTACAATTTAAAATTTCAAAAAATTAAATGCTGGAATAGATGAAGATGGAGAATTGAGGATGTCCTTCAACATGGGATTGCGCTCCTTCTTTACTCCCGCTTCCTAATCTTAGAACGTCACTGGTACCTCTCATCAAATGCTAGGGGTACTCTTCTCCCCCCTTATCCCCCTCGAGCCGCAAAGGGGCCACGCACAAGAAACCAGAAAGAAATATCTCCCAAGCTTGCCTCACAAGGAAGATCTTCCACTATTTTCAAAAGCTTGGATTCCCAACTCTCACAAGTAAAACAAAGTCCAACAAAATTTTGGCAGCATAACATTACTAAGAAAAGTGAGATTATTTTCCCTTTTACACCATTTCTTTTATAAAATAATCTTCAATGACACTTGTCCACATGCACAACTAATTCATTTTTAATAATTAAATTAGATGAATATTCACCCGACACATGTCTCACACTCTCCCAAGTTGCACATGTATTTACCCTTTTTATTTTATTTAAAAAGTTATTTTCCCTCACATTCCCCAATGTGTTCCTATTTTTTCTCTTAGTTGTCCCTTTTTTCTCTAAATTATCAGTTAATGAGTGTCCCCTAACTAAATCTTAGTTAGAGTTGGATTATGAGTCTTATTTTTGTTAGACTTAGTGGTAGTTTGACTCAAGATGTGATTTTATGTGTACACCTATTATCTCATGTTTTATTTCTTTCTATGTTAAAAATCCCTTTTATTGTTTTCATGTACACATGTGCAATTTTCCCAACCTTTAAATTTGTATTCTCTCTTTTCCTAGAGTTTGATTTTATCTCAAATATTCTAACTTATTTCATATTTTATTTAGTCCTTTATTTAAATTTAGACTTAGACTTAGTCTAGATTTAGGCTTAGACTCTAGTTAGGCTTCTAAGTTTATAATTTACTAATTAATTAGTATTGTGTCCTATCAAGGTCTAAGCATTTTATTTATTTTCTAGGCCAACTAGATATATTGACTCACATTTTAATTACGTGATGTGCCATTCAAGAGGCACCTTCATGCTCCAAGGGTGCAACTCACCTTTGACTGGTTTTGGAAGTTGTCTGACCCTTGGAGTCAACACTTCATTCAATAGAACTTGGGAGAGACTAAAGGATTCTAAGGAATAATGATTATGCCTTATTGTGCACCCCTTATAAATATTCGTGAGCGACGGTCTCAGTCTTCCCTCACGACATAGTGAACCTCTCGAACTAGTTAAGCATTAACCTACAGTTTAGGTCATGGTGGGAGTGGTAGTCATCTTTGATAGGGACACTTCCACACCTCTCCCTCAAATGTTTAATTTCTTTGCATGACCCCTTTACTCCTTATGTGAGTTGGATTAGAAAGAATTGTCAATCCTGCATCCACTAACAAAACAATGTCAATAATCCATATACATAAATCATACTGTAATAAATCATATATCACATGTGTGTAAAATGAAATACTCAAACAAATGAAATCCACTCCCTAACTCAATATGGAGTCCAAGGAATTCTATTGATTCCATCAGCATCCATAACCCGTCATGTGTCTTGCACACTCAAGAGAACTCATCAATAATATATGTCAATACATATACATCTGAAAATAATAATAAATCACAATGCATCATCATCATCATATATAACTCATAATCAAAATGAAATCATAATGTACCATAACTGGATCACTTGCACGCAAGTGTCCTCAAAGAATAAGTCAATGAAAGTATGCTCAGTAGAATGGGATGTTACATATTCTTTCAATGCACCCTTGCATAAATTCAAGAATACTATGATGCTAAAGCATGTAATCCATCATGAAAATTTGTAGGGTTTTTTCAACACTTTGATTCATAACTTACAAACCTCACCAATCTTTATTCTGTTATCACCATGACGATCATGCTTCAAATTTGAGTTTAAATTTAGTAGGTGACTAAATCAGTGTAGAGACATGGCGTTATTTGGAGGTTCGGGTCATATGTGGCAGTAATATGGACAAATATCGAGGAAGAGCGAAGGAAGGAGTCTTATAGACCATTGATCTTGAAGCAACCTAGATCGATGGTTGAGGCCCATATCGAGTGAAAAAATAGTGTGAAACATAATTATGCGAGGGCGGACCGGGGAAAACCATTGTGGTTTTAATAGTGGACGTGTGGTGCCCTTAGAAGTGCATCGGGACAAAAAGAAGTTTGCTTGAAACCGTTTTCTCAACAACCGCGATGTCACGTGGTTTAATGTGTCAAATCAACAACTCATGGGGGGAGGTGACAGTTAGTCAAATCACCTCACGTCGTTGGTTCAAGTACTTCCCGTCTGACATGTCAAGCGAACGCCTTCGTATAACTAACTCAAAAGTTCATCATTTGAAGTAGATTGATGAAGCGTCGAAAACCAATATACCATGTCAGTAATTCATGATTAGGATTCAAGGACTACCGGTCTTCAGATATGGGTAGCTTTATCTTACTCAGGGAAATCATAGTCCCATGCATAAGTGGAGTAATCTCGAGATGGATCGATTTTTTGAGTTCTATAGAATTAAGGGAGACAAAATCGTGGCCTCTGCAAGGTCAGAAGAGATGGATAATGTCAATCGAACAGTGTCCAGTACATCGGGATTCTCAACTAATGTGTCAAGCTTACCAATAAGTGAGAAAGAAAGGTGGGTTGCATAAATATTAGCAACCAAATTTCATACAGAGCCTGCAACTGAATCAGAGTTGGGGGTCAGATTAAACCTTTTTATGAGGGAACTAGTCATCAATGAACACGCGAATGAAACCTACAAACAAGCAGTGAAGAAGAAGCAGAGAAAACAACAAAGAACAGAAATCAGAGCTGAGATGATGGAGAGCATCGGATAAAATCAACTCGCTTGGTTGAGCATTCTGAAAGAGAAAATCGCCAAGCTGAAATGAATTCTCAGGTAGGATTAAGTACATTCCAACAAATTTTGGATAGATGGTGGTCGAATAAAGGGGCCCCATATATGACAGACCTATTCCTAACGGTCCCTTTAAAATAAGATAATTGTTATTATAAATCACTCCTTTTTTGTAACTTATCTTTATTTTTAGAATTATGGGGAAGTCTAAACGTTTTGAATTTCATAAGTAATTCCCCTATATATGTGTTATCTTGTGGATATGAAAAGCATGGAAAAAAGAGGAGCTTGCCCTGATCTATGCAGGAAGACTTTGGTAATTTTCTAGGGTTGAATTGAATACATATGCAGTAGCTTTGAAGTCTCTATGAAAAGATTCTAATGGTGGTGATATGAGTTTTGTCTTCCCTCATTGTATGTATTTCTCGTGTTTCTTTAATTCCATTTACATCGTCTTCTGTTTAAATTGGAGAGTTAGAGACCCATAATTCATCATTTGATGCTCTTCGTTTAAGAAATTTAAACTGTGTATGTTTCTTCTTAGCTAATTCAGAATTCATTCATGTAATGCTTTGATGTAGTTAATTGTTTCTCTTTCCTATTACCACTCTAATTAAATTCAAGTTATAACTCAAATTCATTGCCTCATTTAGCCTTTATCCTTTGGAGAGTTATGTAGGCCAGTCATGTTTTCATTCAATTTCAAAATTTGACTCCATAGCCCTAAATGTCCCTTCTCTTCTTGACCAACAACTTTATAAAAACCCCCCAAAACAAATCAAATCTAGCCATTGATTTTCCATAGATATGTCACGTGACATGAGAGAGCCCTCTCTGATTTGAGTAGGCTAGTGCCTCATCTCTAAAGCTGGTTGAAATAGTTACCTCTATTGTTTGTCTATTCAGGCGGACAACAATTACAGAGTGCTAACATTCTGGTGACCGTACTGGGGACGAAATTGAAAAATTTTCCTTGGGAAGAATGACATGGTTGAGTCCTAAGGTCTGAGAGGAGAAGACATTGAGGCACATATTGGTTGTATTCCTGCTCTGGTGACTCCAAACATTAAAAAATCAGTTTGAAGGTGATTCCACTAGTAGAAGAATCCAAAAAATTTCAAATTTCGCTGGCGACTCCACTCTCAATGAAGAATCTAGCTTCCAAAACATCAATGGCGAATCCACTCATAATGCCGAATCCAGATCCCAAGATGTCATTGGAAACTTCACTCAAATTTTGAACACAGAATTCAGTTCAGAGGATTCACTAAAAGACGATGCCCCTTGGCTGAGGTATGAGAAGGCATTATGAAAGAAAACAAATGCTCAAAATTGGATTTTTTTCAAATCATTTTGCTATTTGTTATAAGTTGTCTCTGGTCCTTTCTCAAAAATGCTAGGAAAGTTCTTATTTTCTTACTGCATGCAAATAATGACAATGACAATCCAAAAAACATATATCCCCCTCTTAAAATTACATGAACGTCCCCTCAGTTTATCACTCATTTTGATAAGGAAATTTCATCTGGGATACGTGATGACCATAACCAAGTTGACGAGCCTCATGAAACCAGGGTTGATATTTCATCTCTTGCACTTGATCCAACACCCTCCAAGACTCAACATAGATACAAACCCTTAAAGTTACCCCACATCCTTCATAATTTTCCGCCAAAACACTATGAGTACCTACCTATGTTTGATGGGGAACCTGATAGCATCTCAACTAAAAAACACATCCAAGGGTTTGAGAATTGTATAGATTTGTTTGAGATTGAACATGATGATGTTTGTATGACAGTCTTCTCTCAATATTTGAAAGGAGACACCAAAGACTGGTTTAAACATTTGCAACGAGAGGAAATTAGGTCATGGGAGGAATTGAAGGATGTCTTTTTAAATTTTTGGGGCAATAAGAAGTCTTTGGACCTACAACTTAGAGAGTTTTATGCTTTGGAAAAGCAGGACAATGAAATTATTTCTATATTCAGCAGAAGATTTTCCAGTATCTATCAAAATTTACCCAAAGAAATTCGACCCATTGAAGCTAATGCTATGCTCCATTATGAAACTACTCTCCATCCAGATTCATCTCTCCTTATTATGGAAAGAAGATCCAAGTCCTTACAAAAATTGTTCTATGATGCTCAGGACATTCAACACAACATCCAAGCATGTGAACAGATTCAAAATAAAGGACCAAATGCCCAAGAATGTGAAAGGGAATATGAGAGGAAAGAGGTTGATTGGGAGCCTGAGCATAGATCTGAAAATACCATAGGTCCTCTTGTAGTTTCCAACGCCAATGATTTTGAAAAAAAATATATTCCACCTATTGAAAGAGGGGGTGCTAATCCATCTCATGATAAGAAAAAGGATGATCGTTTTATGTATTCATTTACAAACGGTCAAGAGGATGAGTTTACAAATCATTTTGTTGAAGAACAGGTTGATGTTCCTAGTTTTTTCTTATTAGATGACTTCACATAGACAGTTGATTTTCCTGTATATGACAAACATGAAGAGGATTGTGATGATCAAGAATTTATTTTTCAGTAGTACAGTGAGATAAATCAACCTACGTATCACAGTTACAAGGAGAAAAGTATTGGATCAGCTGAAAAAAATTATCTACCCTTGTGCTTTGTTGCATTCAAATTTTTGAGAGATAATTCTAAAATCATTGTTTAAGCAATCGAATCTGTGTTGATGCAAAGTCACACCAAACCAACGAAACAGATTGAAAAGATATTTGATCACTTTTCTCAGGTGCTTGATGACCCTGTTCCTTTCTTTGTAGAAGACCTTGTCGATTCAAAGGTGCAGTCATTGATCGAAGACAAAGCTGAAAATGAGCATGTCCAACAATCCAAAGAGATGGAGAAATGTACCTATGATGACACTGGAGAAAATGAAGAAGATTTTGAGTCAGGTAATAGAACCTTTCCATTGTGTTTTCCCTCATTCGAACTATTGAAACAAAATAGTGTTTCAAATCAGAAAGTATCCGAGCATGAAGTTGAAAGTGAAGAAAGCAGTGGAATTACAAATGAAAATTTTCTCCCCTTATGTTTTTCTTCCTTTGAATGGTTAAAAAAGAATCATGAGACTTCAGAGAAAACAGGGAGTTCTGACTATATTCATAGTAGTACTTTTTTACATAAAAAATTTGTTATCATTGAAGAACACCAACTACACTCACATGCATTGAAAAATCATTACTTGGAAAATTCGGAGTGGAAACCTGTGCTTAACCATCAGATTAAAGAAGAAGTTGATCAAGAAATTCTTGTTGAATGTTGTTTTTCTTCTCCTAAAACTAATGCAGATGTTCAACAACATTCCTAGCAAGACAAAGTATTTCAAGGTTTCCTTTCTTCCCTTGAAAATGACGTAGTGATCCTATTTCTGAAAAGCCTAGACATGGATGGAGATTTTGAAACTTCACCTATGGAGACTCCAAGCAGTGAGGGAACACTTGTGGAGGAAGCTTATTATTCTATCTTGACTCCTGAAAAGGAAACATTTTTTCATATGATTCATGATCCCAAGACACATTATATGGAGAAGGTTTATAATCAGAATTCACCAATAATAGAGGACTACAACAAATCAATGTCTGTATCAAATGTGAGTCATTTTACATCAGATGAGTTTCTCCAACCGTGGTTACCTTATGACTCAAGAAATCTTTACTACCAAACTTCTCAAAACTTTTGCCAGTTTTTTGATAGAAGTCAACAAGTTGAATCGCCTGAAAACAAAAATGCAGTGGAAGGAGTGAAATGTGATGATTGTTTTATGAATATCTTAGAGGATCCATTTGCGATCCTGCTGGAGGAAGTGAATAATCCAGGCCCTTCAAATTTTTTTAGAATTGGACTTATAGATAATTTTTTGAATAAATCGTCAGCATAAGGGTTTTTGAACAAGGAAGTACAAAAGAAATGAACGATGGATAGAATGTTGTCATGGCTACATTGGGATTATGATTTCACTTGATTGGTGGTCCTTTTTCAGTAGTTAGGGAAGGTAGGAGTGTGTGAATAATCTTATTGATCAAGCATTTTTTTCCAGTAGTATGTACAGTTAGATCCTAATAGTAATTTTTCAGCATCCAATGGAAAGCAGATTGAAAAAACTGGTTTTAAGATTTGACGATTCAGTCTCCAAGACGAAACAGGATGCCCACACATGTTTGAAGGCATCCCAATGAATAAGGCACATGGTCTATAGTGCTTTGCTACCTCACATGGAGGAGAGAATCCCCAGTTGGAGCCTATGTTATCACCATGACGATCATGCTTCAAATCTGTGTTTAAATTTAGCAGGTGACTAAATCAGTCTAGAGACATGGCGTTATTTGGAGGTTCGGGTCATATGTGGTGGTAATATGGAAAAATATGGAGGAAGAGTGAAGGAAGGAGTCTTACGGTCCGTTGATCTTGAAGCAACTCAGATCAACGTTTGAGGCCCATATCGGGTGGAAAACTAGTGCGGAACTTCATTATGCGAGGGTGGACTGGGGAAAACCATTGTGGTTTTAATAGTGGACGCGTGGCGCCCTTAGAAGTACATCAGTGAAAAAATAAGTTTTCCTGAAACCATTTTCTCAATAGCCCCAATGTCACATGGTTTAATGTGTCAAATCAACAACTCATGGGGGGAGGTGACAATTATTCAAATCACCTAACATCGTTGGTTCAGGTACTTCCCGTCTGACATGTCAAGAGAACGTTGTCATATAACGAACTCAAAATTTCATCACTCAAAGTAGATTGATGAAGCATGGAAAACCAATGTACCATGTCAGTAATTCATGATTAGGATTCAAGGACTACCGGTCTTCAGATATGGGTAGCTTTATTCTACTCCGGGAAATCGTCATCCCATGCATAAGTGGAGTAATCCCGAGCTGGATCGATTTTTTGAGTTCTGTAGAATTAAAGGAGACAAAATCGTGGCCTATGCAAGGTCGGAAGAGATGGATAACGTCAATCGAATAGTGTCCAGTAAAACAGGGTTCTCAACTAATGTGTCAAGCTTACTAATAAGTGAGAAAGAAAGGTGGGTTGCATAGATATTAGCAACCAAATTTCATACAGAGCCCGCAACTGAATCAAAGTCGGGGGTCAAATTAAACCCTGTTATGAGGGACCTAGTCATCAATGAACACATGGATGAAACCTGCAAACATACAGTGAAGAAGAAGCAGAGAAAATGATAGAGAACAGAAATCAGAGCTGAGACGATGGAGAGCGTCGGAGAAAATCAACTCGCTTGGTTGAGCACTCTGATAGAGGAAATCACCACGCTGAAATGAATTCTCAGGTATGATTAAGTACATTCCAACAAATTTTGGACAGATGGCGGTTAAAGAAAGGGGCCCCGTATATGATAGACCTATTCCTAATGGTCCCTTTAAAATAGGATAAATGTTATTATAAATCACTCCTTTTTTGTAACTTGTCTCTATTTTTAGAATTATGGGGAAGTATAAACGTTTTGAATTCCATAAGTAATTCCCCTATATATGTCTTATCTCGAGGATATGAAAAGTATGGAAAAAAGAGGAGCATGTCCTTTGTGCAGGAAGACTTTGGTAATTTTCTAGGGTTGAATTGAATACATATGCAATAGCTTTGAAGTCTCTATGAAAAGATTCTAATGGTGGTGATATGAGTTTTGTCTTCCCTCATTGTATGTATTTCCCATGTTTCTTTAATTCCATTTAGATCATCTTCTGTTTAAATTGGAGAGTTAGAGGCCCAGAATTCATCATTTGATGCTCTTGGTTTACGAAATTTAAACTATGTATGTTTCTTCTTAGCTAATTCAGAATTCATTCCTGTAATGCTCTGATGTAGTTATTTGTTTCTCTTTCCTATTACCACTCTAATTAAATTCAATTTATAATTGAGATTCATTGACTCATTTAGCCTTTATCCTCTGGAGAATTCTATAGACCAGTCATGTTTTCATTCAATTTCAAAAATTGACTCCATAGCCCTAAATGTCCCTCCTCTTCTTGACCAACAAATTTATAAAAAAACCCCAAAACAAATCAAATATAGCCACTGATTTTCCATAGATATATCTAGTGACACGAGAGAGCCCTCTGTGAGTTGAGCAGGGTAGTGCCTCAACTCTAAAGTTGGTTGAAATAGTTACCTCTGTCGTTTTTCTATTCAACCGGACAAAATTTACAGAGTGCTAACATATTCAACAACAAATCCTCACACATGATTGTCTCACATGTCATTCATTTTGAAGTCACGAGCATAGTTATTCACTTGGCCTGGATATGTCCCCATAACCAGATGAACATAGTTTTCGATCGTATGAATCTATAAAAAATATTTTGAGCAATTTTTTCATATGAAAAGCCTCTTTCCTTTACCATACCCCCACTTGAGTATGTACCACTTGTATGAATTCAAATATCTAAATCAACTATGATATTAAGAATAATTAAAAAAATTATCGACCTAAATTCCATTCATCACACATGTAATATTGGAATGACCAAATTCATACATATATGGCTTTCATAATCTCTTATATTTTACCTATTTAGTTTGTGCCTCATGGAATGTTACAACATCCTTTCACCAACCTCTTGGAAAGCATATTCTTGTCCTTTTTTTTCCCCTGGTTACACAACCAACAACAACCATAAGTAGTCATCAAGCCATAGTTAGTACATATGTAACATCATATATTTTGATTCAAATCTATATGGACATTACTACATATTGTCCCTCAATATGTTCATTGGTGCATACACATTCCAACTATTTTTGTCTCTTTCATTTATCAACATTATTATGCATTAATTATTTACACACAATAACTTTCTCAACCTATAGAAATATAAAAACATAAAAAAAAATATGAGTTAAGGAATTATACCTTCCAATTCCTATACATAGCATGGATTTCCACACCATAGTTGATCTACTCCATAGACTTAATACCAATCACACAATAGATCATCAACTATGATTTTCTCATCTAAGTAGCAATGCTTAACTCATTTACATAAAGCCGTATTTGCTACTCTTGAAAGCATGCAACTTGTCTATAAACAAATTAGAGTTTAGGATGGGATAAGATCCCTCATTATCATAAATGTGCTGCTAGCAATGCCCATTCTTTGGTGTTGTCTCTTTGTCCAAAAAAATTCAACTCTCATGCTATCCTAGATGCCTTTAGAAATTTGCAACCTTGCCCTAGCCTTGAGTTGTCTTGAGTTTTATCTAATTTTGTAAGTTTCTCTTCATTTACTTGGAAAATTCTCATCCAAGCCAACTCCATCTGTTAGTTTTACCAACACATTAGACTATTGTATTTCCTCAATTACTTCTTCCAAGAAAATTGAAGTTCATCATTAGTAGTAACCTTAAAGATAAAAAGCCAACTATGTAGGCCTATGTTTTCTTACATTGCTTGTACAACTAGGTGTATATTTACAATCACCATCCTTTCATCATGCTATCAATACTAATTCATTCATACTATAATCATATTTAGGAAACTCTCTAGGCTTCAAATTATCACTTTCTATAAGCTAGTATCTTTTGTACCTCTACTAGACAATCTCTTATTGTACACAATAACCAACTATAATAATAAAAAACATATACATCTCTTATTTGCAATTTATATTGTATGTATTGATTATAGCTCATCATTACATGCATTCTTGTGCTTGGGGAACCAACAACATTGGTTCCTTCTTTGTTATTCATCGACTTTAAGTAAAATTTACAAAGATATTCTAGTTATTTTAATTTATGGAAATCATGTTTATATGTTACCAAGTATAACCATTACACTCTTAGCTATCGAAAAATTTAAGGGCTCTGTTAAATTAATTTTCCATTTTTTTTCCTAAAAAAAATTTCATCTTCATTTTTAAAACAATTAACTTAATAGAATAAAATCACTAGAAATAATATAAATGTAAATTTCACTAATTAGTGAACACATAATCATTAAAAAAAAACAAATCATTTAAAAAAGAAATGGTGTATGTATCGACTTTAACAAAGTGAGAGTTGATCTCTCTCTTAGAGTTGATCAATCCTTTTGTCATTGCCTTTAAGTGGACACTTGGAAAGAAAAAGGCTCAAAGTCCATGGTACAAAATACTTGATTTCTATTTTTGATTATTTTTATCTTTTTAGTTGTGAGGAAAAGATTTGCAACATAAGGTGTTGGTAGCTTCTTCTTAGAAGCAATGGGGATGGGAGGCCAGTGGTTTCTAAGTATAATATTGTGCGTCAAACGAACTCTTGATTTATTTTATTTGTTATCCTTTCATAAGTTTGAATGTTCTTGGTTTCCTTTCCATTTCCCTCATGTTTTTAATTAGAGTGTTGGTCATTTCTATCTTTCTTTTAGACTCCATTATTGGTTCATACCTTAAATCCCTACTTAATTTTTGTGTATAGATACCTTTATTTTTCTTTTGAGCGTTGGTATTTTTCATTCATTTCAACATTGATAGTGTAAGCTAGTTGCTTATCACTACATACTCACATAGAAAACGAGGGTGGTTATTAAAATGGACAACCTTGTCTCATACCTCTTCTATCTATTTATTTATTTCTCCCTTACACTTGAACATCCTTCTGTTTATGTCAAGCTATGAATTATGTGGCTTCATAGAATCTCCATCCTCTCAATTTCCCTTAGAGTCTATTGTCCAATAGTTGAAGCTTTAATCATATAGAGTTGTCAAGTTATCAACAATTAGCTTTTGATAGTGTTAATATTAACACTAACGAGAGTGTTTTCAAGTTCTAAAAAATTAGCTTTTGATAGTGTTTTTCATAACAATAATTCTATGTTGAATGTTCTTCAAACGGCTAGTTTGTTATGTCAACAATATTAGTAGCATTTTTTTCAATGAATAGTTAGACTTACTTAAGTGAAAAACCACCTTATAAATATAGTATCCTTCCCCTTATTTTGCAAATACAATGTGTTTTATTTCACATCGTGGATGAACCAAAAATATTGAAAACAAATGTTAATATTCTTAATATTTAAGATCTTTACTTCTTTAATTTTGTTGTTGATAATGTTACTTTAAAAAGCACGTGACACTAAATATATCACACAACAAACATAATGAGTGCCACAAAAATATGCAACAAAGATATATTCATCCCCATTTCTAGAATGAATATATACGCATCCCCAACATAGTAGGAAATGTTTTAAAATGCTTCTATGTAATATAGAGTTTGTCAGTTATATATTACTTTTGCAAGAAAGCTTTAGCATAAAAAAGGAACATCTCTACCACTTTATTCATTCCCAGAGTTTATATATTCTTTTAGCACTCTTTGGAGTAAAGGAAACCTTTCATACTTGCAATTTTCCATGGAGTTTGGAATCCTAGTCTATTTTATGTGATGTTCATTGTTTTAATTTCATTTTTTTTTTTTTTTTTTTAATAAACTAGATGAGAATCCGTACAAAGTGATACATAGAGTTGCTAATAGAAAATGACTCCCCAAAAAGAAAACATGGGAGAACTAGAGACTAACCTATGCTAAAAGAGAACCACAAGGAGTGCATGGGCATAACAAGATGAAACATTACAAGATAAGGAGAAAGGGTCGGGTCATTGTGTTGACCAGAAAGGATCCTTTCTTCCTTTTTGCTTACGAACATCAATCTAACCAGAGGAACTGATAGGTTCACCATCATTCGCCACCAAAGCCAGATGGTTTGAGGAAATGCCAGAATCTTGAGTTGTAGAAGCTAAGAGTGCTTCCTTGTCACTGTCTGAATTATACGATTCATGATGACATTTATGAGTCCCTGAGAGTAGGGCTATGGCCATGATTATGTCATTCTATTCATCCTTTTCGAGGGGAGTGTGAAAAGGCTGAACTGTAGGATTTGGAGTCAAAATTTCTGAAGCTTCAAGATGTTATGCTAAAGCCAAAGGCTATAGTTTTGGGTCTACGGTTGGATGTTGCGCATTTGTTGGAGATTGTGATGGTGTTTTAGAAGACAGAGGAGTTGGGGCATCTTTGTGACTCTTCTTGTTGTCAGATGAAGAGTTCAAGTGACTTTTGCGATTTTTAGGGTCTTTCCAAACATTATCCCTTTTTCGTGCTCCAGGGGATGAGAATGGGGTTGGGGATAAAGGAAAGGTTTCTTGAAGGTGCATTGTTTGCTGACAGGAGTGGCACCTGAAGGAGGTGTTCTCATAATCGACCAGCTGCGTGTAAGGATCATCCTCAGTCCAATCTATAAGAATCCTATCTGGTAGCTCTTGACTGAGGTTGATTTCAACTCATATTCGAGAGAAGGTGATGAAGCCTTTCATTAACCGTTTTGTGTCAATCTTGATAAACCTACCCAACACATTTCATAGGGTAGGTAAAAAATCTTGATTATAAAAATTCAAAGGTAAATTGGGGAGTCTTACCCAGACCGGTGTACTCATAGTAGTCATAGTCAGCAGGTTGAAATTAGGGAACCATCTTTGCATGGAAATACCAGATCTGCCCCAGAACCATTGCCCTTGCTCTAGCACGCGTTGGCAGTCCACCTCTGTGGAAAAGTTAACAATGAAGAACCCTTTGGAGAAAAATAACATCTCATGACCTGACGACCAGGTCTTATTTACCCATTCTCTTAGCGCATAAGCTGAGGGCCATAGTCTATTGAAACGACAGATGAGGGTTTTTTTCTAGTAGACATATGTAGAGCCATAGACATGGGGATCTTCGGCCTCTACTGTTGGAGGTTCTTCAGACTTCTCCTTAATGAAGGTAGAGACACAAATCTCCTTTTCTCTGAAAATTTCAGCCTTGGACCCTAAAGGATCGAAAATCCATGTTTTCACGACGTGCTTGTAAGATCTTGGATGAGTGGAGGATGGCACTCCTCCATGTAGATGAGAAATGAGAGAAATGGTTGCATTTATTAGATTCTCATAACCCCATAATAGAGATCCATCCAGAAGCTACCATCCTTCAAAGATTAGTCATTGAAAGAAAGGAGGAATACCTGTATCCTGGTGGATCTAGGATTTGAGCTCAAAAGCCTGAGTCTGAATACTGAGCATGCAAGCAGAGAGAAGAACCGGTGATGGTGTTGGAAGACATATGTAGCGCACCCTTTCAGCTACCATGGCTTAATCGCTCTTAAAAGGAAACTTTAACACCACATGGCACATAACTCATACAGGTATTATATAATCCACATGCATTTAAACAAATAAACACATTCTACATAGAGTATTCATATGAGTTACTGCCATAATTAACAATCAATAGCGTTTCATACTAATTCATATACACAGCGGAAATCATGATAACATATACAGTAGAGTCATGCAAAAACATGATTAAAACATAATCAGATACTTATCTTTTAACAATGGTAGAATCCACCAACCAAGTGCAGGCCTTCCACGAACCTCCCAGCCTTAGACCACACTGCTCATCAGCTCAGCAATGAGTCACTCCCGAGCTGGGACTAAGCTCCACCCCGAGACAAGGAATCCTAGGTTAGGCTGAGGTTACAAGGAAAACAAAACACATCCATAGGAAGGGATTCTCTCCCAGGAACCACCCACACTCATTGCCCACAGACCCTCATTCCCCACATGCCTATTCCACCCCAGAAGTATACACCTTCTCTGTCACCTAGATAGTCCTTCGGCTGCTAACCTCCCTTGCCTTGGGTTACAGCAACAGACCGGACCAGAAGTCTCTGGGATCTGTGGCAGCTACAGGGTTCCTTCCAGGAGTTCTCTCTTTCCTCTGTGCACTCTCTCGCCTAGAGAGAATCACTCACAGGTCAAAAAACCTCCCACGCAGTCCAGCACTGCGTGGCCACACAACCAATGGAAAAACAGACACGGCTTTTTTTTCCACAGGCTCAGCAATGGAAAAATGGCTCAGGGTCATGGTTTCAGAACAGAGATCTCACGCACAAGCTCGATCTCGGGCAGTGGATGCACACGGATTCTCCAGACACAACACGGGATTTTTCAATTCAAACAAAGGTGAAACCGACTCTTTCAGAATCGATCACAGGCTTCTTGTTCAGTACAGAGGTATACACGGGTTTTTCAGTTCAGAAGGTGTACGAGGTTTTTTTGTAGAGCTCGGGTCAGTCGTACTGCTCAGAGCCCATACACCCTCAGGTAATCCGCTCGAATGAGAGAGTGAACCCCTCTCACGGTCCACCCAAACTATTTTATTCGCATGCACCAGGGTCAACACTTGTCGCCCTGGAGACTGCATGCGTTCCACCAACACGCATCACCTTCCCTTGGTCAGGAACTTAGGATAAAAAAATATAAATGGCACATGTTCTTTTGGAATAATAATAGAATATTATTCATAGGCTTAAGCCCCCCCTAGGCTAAACACTTAGCCCCTTTTCCCACCTTCCAGCCCCTAATCCATTGCCTTCTCTGTGGAAACTCAGTCCCCCTTCACTCATTCATCGTGGTCGGTCTGCACCTGGCGGTGTTTACAATTTTATTAAATGTTTTTGCATATATACAAGTACAAAATCAGGCCCTTGGCCTCCAACCCTTAGTCTCTCTGGCCTAAAAATCACATAAGCCCACCGACTTATACAAACTTGGATCACCAGCCTATAACACATATTTACAATTCATTTCATGCATCAGATTTACAACTGGGCTCGGCCTTGGGAACATTACAACATACAATTCTAAACTTTTGATATTTATATTTCTCACCTCATGAAAATATATTTTTCCCAAAGGAAACGGTAATTTAGAAAATGACTTACGATTTTTAATCAAATTCCTTTACTAGTTGGTAAATGATAAGACGCGCGCGATATCCGTCGTTGACGAGTTTTTCCTTTTGATCAAATGATCCTAATACCTCCGGAGTTTTGGAGCCATCTAATCTTTAAAGAGGTAAATCTGTAACGATCATTTCGGATCTCTGTGCTGCGGATGTTGCAATAAGTCTTAACAATAAAAACCTCGAAGCTATGAAACCCGAAAGTGTCTTCTCATTTCTTTTCCTAAACGTTTAAAAGACACGAGTCGTAGTACACATGTACTTGCGAGTCTTCCCTATTTTAACACGTGGCACCTCCCTTTCCTAAACACATCATCCAGAATGACATCATCCATAACACGTCACTACGGGAGATGATCCTTCGAGAGTTTAACAAAGAATGAAGGAATGAATCACCTAAATATCAAAATGCCAAAGTATTAAATGTTAATTAATTAAGTTGATCATGATTAAGAGATAATCAATGAATTCTCACTTCAGAGTTCAAACGCTTACCCTATATTGTCATCTAAAATCTCTGAAGTCCAAATTTCTGAAATGTTTAAAGTTAAATATGATTAATTAAGACTTTTACTAGATAATTAATCACTTTGCAGTTTCAGGTTTCAGGAATTTCCAGAGGAGCTCCATCAAAGTTCGCAGACTGATCAGGGATTGGTTACTCAACGTGATGAATTAATAGATCAATTGCAAGCTAGATTGGATCTGATCGAAGGTACCTTAGTAGATATCTCTGCCTTCCGAACTCAAGCACTAGAAATAAATGAAAAGCTGGAAATGGCCCAGCAGGACCTTTTCATGAAAGTTGATGCCATCTAGAAGTGCTATAAGGAAACACACCTTTCTCTAAAGGGAATCTATATTAATGAAATAGAATCTCTCTCAACCCAAGCTAGATTTCAAGAGGCCATCATATTGGTGCATAAAGATGATGCCCATGATTTTTCTCTGCTCTCTCCTTCTGAACAATTATGAGGTGATATGGCCCTAAAGGTCTGGGAAACGAATTTGGCAGAGAGAAAAATAATAGCCATGGAGGTAAAAGAAACTTTCCATGAAACATTTTCATCATTAGACAAGAGGCTAATTGATTTCGAGGAAAATAGTATTTCAAAATCCCTAGGGAAAATCTATATTGAAATGAATCAATGGAATTCCAAAAGGAGCAAGGAAGAAACTCTAACAACCATTCGGGAAATAGAGAAAATTGATCTTCTTAAGATAAATAAGTCTCTAGTAAGTCCAAGCTCACGGATCTGAGCCACATCTCAGGAAATAAAAAGGATCCAAGAAAAATTGCCTCAGGTAGAGAGGGGATTATTCATTTTTGAGGTAAATGAAACGATCGAGCCCTCTAAGTTCATAGTGGAATTATTGAATAAATGAAACCAATGTATTTAATAGGGGAAAGCAAGCATATCTGGAAGCAAATAAGGAAACATGCACAATACCCTTTCTTTTTACCCTCCTTACCTTTCACCTTCCTTCAACCACTTATCCCATTCATTCACTTTCTAATCTTCAAACGTCCCTGATTCATCGTTATACACTTGTTACATTATCATCCTCCCCACAAACGATTACTCTTTCTTATGCCTGTTATACATTCCTTGACAAGCCATGCAGTGCTACACATCTGATTGTCATTCCTCCCTGACCCCGATTGTGTCTCATCACATTGTTGAACATGGTTGGAGGGACAGGTAGCAACATACAAAAAAATGACCAGTATGTTGCATTATTAAGGAGGTCAGAAGACAATTGTGTCCATCCTAAAGGACTAAAGGAAAAATACATTTTTTCCCAGCAGATGAAGAGACAGAGGATAATGCCAACAGAACTCATCATATTTTACATATTGTTGTCGTATTCAAATATATGCTATCTTTATTGTAAGAAGTCCAACCGTTTTGACTTGGGATAGTTTTGTATAAATACATATATTCAAGAACTATTAGAGGCCTCTTCTTGCCAGATGTAATAGAGAAAACTCTCATTTTTTAGTATTAATACAAGTGCAGACAAAGATTCCAATTTTTGTTTAGTTTGGGTTATGTGTTTCTTATGTATTTCCTTATGTAATTCCTTGATAGATTTTAATTTAGTATCACGACTACTATAATCACATTATATCAATAATGTATTAAGTAGGCATTGTTTCCTCTGTATTTACTATAAGTAAAGAAATACCTACGAACTATTTGAATTACTGCATTTCATATCCTTTTCAAGGGTGCACTCTCTACTTTTCTTGTACTGCAACAAGGTGAGACTCTTTAGCAATTGAACCCTTTCTTTTCTTAACAGTTTTATAATTTTCCCTCACATCATTTGATATTACAATTGTGACTCAGACAACAAAATACAGCCTCTGTACTGCCATATTGTTAATTTATTTTAAGGAACTTTTCTTATATAACTAAAGGTAGAAAAAACACTCTTTTAAAACATTCTCTTTAAACATTCATGATGTCAGATATTACTCTTTGAGCCTTAGGATTAATCTCAGGAAAAATATATTTTTGGCATTGCTGCTGGGGACGAAGAAACGAAGTTATTTTCCCTGTGAAAATGACAAAGTAAATTTCTATCTTTGACGGTGAACAAAGATTGAATACATAAGTAAGGCTTATTTTTATTTTTCACTTGGTGACTCCATCGTAGACAAAACTGGCATTCGTTCGAAAGAATACCATAAAAAATCCTGATGATAAGCAAACTACACCAGTGTGAGTTCCCGAATAATTGTTCAAACCAAAGGGATGCCTCAAGTCTACTGCTGCATCAACAGGTAAAGTATATCAACCCAAAGTTACACAAGTTAATGCTAAGGTTCCAATTGAAGAACTAGCCCCTAAAGAAAGTTCTAAACAAATCCATTCCGCGGAGACATCAACTAGTGAACCCGAGGCTAAACTCGAAGATCTAAAGGTAATTGTTCTCGACAAAAAGGTTGGCATCGACTTGACGGATACTTTTACCAACGAGAACAAAAACTCTCATTCACTACCTATCATCGTTGCACCCTGTCAGTTTTGTCCTTTCTCAAAGTAAAGGTTTCAGTTTCCCAAAACTTTGAAGAATATATTTTATACCCTGATTCACCCCCTATTGGTTCTCCTATATATATACATATTGTAAGTCTAAGGAAACCAGTCCACATTTCCCTTTTCATCCTCTTTTATACTTTTCATCTCCTAACGGAATTTTTATGGAACTTCCTTTACCACATCCTGAAGTAGTCAAAAGGTCACCACTTCAGTCCCTCGAAGTTTTTGAAAACCCCCTTTTCTCCTCCCAAAGTTTGTCTCCTAGATTTACAATGGCTAGTGCTAGTGGCGTCGGAAGAGGAAGAGCAGGTGGACAAGGTCAAGGACAAGCTCTACCTCCTAGAATCTTTGTCAAGGTAGTTGCCATATACGCTCCCTTGGTCCTTCTTTCCACCCTTCATGATTTTCCAGAAAATTATATGAAAAACCTACCAAAATTCATGGGAGAAGGAGATTTAACTGCAATAGAACACATAGCCCTTTTTTATTAGTTTTTTGATATCCTTGGCATCGAACACGAAGATGTTTAATCAAGGATGTTATTACAAAACTTTGAAGGAAAAGTGAGAACCTGGTTCAGAGGAATCTCAGTAGGTTCCATATGGTCATATGATTATCTAGAAAATGACTTCCTAAGACAGTGGGGAGAGAAGAAGGACCATCTCTATTATTTGATTGAATTTGGGGCTTTAGGAAAAAAAAATTATGAATCAGTCCTTGAATTTACTTATAGGTTCAACAAATTGTATAACAAAATCCCAACCGAAGTCAAACCCTCTCAACCTACTGCAAAAGTAACTTTTACAGGGGCTTTTGAACCTGAATTTTCTCTCCTCTTAAGAGAAAGAAGATTGGCCACTTTGTCAGGAATGCAATATGATGCCATAGAAATTGAATCCAATATGATGGAATCTGGGAAATTAAAAACTAAGGTTGAGACGGGAACCAAATAACCTAAACATTTCAAAGAACAAGAAGGACCCTCTGGATCTAGGGAGTCCGCAGAAGAAAAAAAGGATGAGATGGATAAGATAATAAAAGAATTATCAAACAAGATATCCAGAATGGAATTAGATCAAGCCAAACCTGATACTTACGTTAGAAATAAGTTCAAGATAAAACCTAACCCCCAGATACAACAAAGACAAATAAAAAATGAAGATCAAAAGATCCAAGCCCCATTTAAAACTTAAAATTTTATGTAGAGTGATGATATGCAAAATTATGAGGAGTTAGAAGAAGACCTGAACAACCTTAGCGATTATGATCTTCAGCCACATTTAACCAAACAGGATTATGAGAATTCTTTGGATCTATAATCCTTGTTTAATAATGAAGAAAGCATCAATAACATAGGATAACTTGCCTATCAAGGACTCGTAGACTCAATAATGGTCGAACTCCAACAAAAGTATGATTTAAGGCCCAGAGAGAAAAATCCTACGAATGTTTCACTGAAAACAATTTTTTCGTGAAATAAAACGAATAAGGTAGAATTTACTAAACCACCAACCAAAACATAAGCTTCCCGAAAAAAACCAGTTGAAACAAGAACAATGCAAACCAAAAAACCGGAAAATACAGAAGCATAAATGCCAATAAGATAAATCGAAAAAACAATCAAAGGTTTCAGTTTAGAAAACAAACTTAATAAAATTAAATCCCCATGCCTCTGGTTGAGATTGCAAAAAATACGATTCATAAAAAGTAAATTGCTAAAGTGATAAATGTTTCTGATGTTGAATGTCATGCAGATGTTATTAATCTACAGGATGAAATACCTACGATCATGTTCGGTCCACACATCGAAAACACTGAGTATTTTGTTGCTCCATTTTTTATTACACTAACTGTGCGTGACCATTTACTCCACAATTGTATGTTAGATTATGGGGCCTCTCATAATTTAATTCCTAAAATTATCATGGAAAAGTTAGGCCTTGAAATTACTAGACCTTATCAAGACTTGTACTCATTTGATTCTAGAAAAGTTAAGTGTCTAGGCATGATTAAAGATCTAGTAGTAAATCTTTCTCAAATCCTTGTAAAAAGTGTCCTTATGGATGTGGTCATTGTTGACGTCCTTGCCAAATACAAGATGCTTTTATCTTGGTCTTGGGGCACTGAATTAGGAGGATCGGTTCAACTGGACATGACTTACACTATGATCCCAATTTTTGATGGAAAATTCACACAATTGTAGAGAGAAAATAGACTGGCGTATACGATAAGTGACCCTCAAAATCCAAATAATTACTTAGTCTATGTTGCTAATCAGTACTTAGGAAATTGTATATTATCAATAGATGACAATTTCGAGGAATGTACAGAAGAAGAAAATAAAAAAGTAGAAGAAACAAAGAAAAATGTAAATAGTAGAGAAGGAATGTGGAAAATGTTTTTTGATGGCGCTTCATCCTTTGAAGGAGAAGGGGCTAAAGTATTATTTGTAGCACCAGGAGATTAGTACACTATTCCCTTCTAATATATATTACAGTGGGAGATTGATTATACTAATAATGTCTGTGAATATGAAGCTCGAGTATTAGGATTAGAAGCTTCCAGAAAGTTAAAAATTGAACAACTAATAGTTTATGGTGATGTATAACTCATTGTGAAACAAATAAAATGACAGTATCAAGCCAATCATCCAAGGTTGAAGTCATACAAAAATTACGCCTGGGATTTGATAGAGAATTTATCCTCATCCTTTAACAGTCACTCCATTCCCAGAATGGAAAATCAACAAGCCGATTCTTTAGCCAAATATGTTGCGACCTTTGTACCACCTACTGTCCTAAAAATGAAATATCACATCGAAATGAGACACATGCCTTAGATCCCAAACAATGTTCATCACTGGAAAGTCTTTGAAGACGATGAACAAATAAAACATTTCCTTAAATGGTCTATGAGTTCTCTAAGACTCACATAGATCGGGAAAACTAGAAATGTCCTATTTGGGTCATGCAGGAAGGTGAAGACCCTAGAAAATTCTAGGATAAGATTGCAAACCACCACATTCTCATGCTTAAGAACAATAAGATCCCCAAGGTTCTGATACCCTTAGAGATATTGTTTGACCAAGATGGCATACCCTTAAAGTATACCTTACGACCTCATCCCGAAGAGGTTGAAGACTATAATATAGGAACTAAAGAAGATCCTAAAATGGTTAAGATATCTAAATACCTTCCAGCCCAAATACATAATGAGTACGTCGAGTTTCTTAGACAGTATAAAGACATTTTTGTGTGGTCCTACGGTGATCTAAAAACTTACAATACCTCTATTATTGAACACAAGATTCCTTTGAAACATGGTATCAAACCTTTCAGGTAGAAACTTAGACAGATAAATCCTATCCTCCTTCTAGTGATAGAAAGGGAGGTAAAGAAACTCTTGGATGCAAAAATCATTGTTCCACTTATATATTTTGAATGGGTAGCAAATTTGGTACCCTTCAGAAAGAAAAATGGTGAAATAAGACTCTGTGTAGATTTCAGAAATTTAAATCAGTCATCCCTCAAAGACAACTACCCACTACCAAAAATGGACCATGTTCTAGAAAAAGTAGCTAGTGTTGGGTATGTGTTATATTCTTTTCATGTGTGTGTGTGGGCGCATCAGATTTGACAACTGTGTCTGACGATTCTGGATTAACGGATTAGGGTTTTGGTAGATACGAAATACCTAAAACACTATATATATTGTATGGTGAATGGTGAAATTAATATAATGAAGAGTTTAAAGGTGTGGCACCAAGGAAGACTGGTTTTCTCCTGGTTAATGGTTTCCAGCATAAATCTTTGTGTACTATGTGCATAAGCCATTGATTAATTTATATTTTTCTTAAGAATCTATATGCATTGCTTTACTTCACAGGTTTAAAACTTACATGTGGTATCAAAGTTTGTTTTTGGCTTCAGAGGGACACCTTTGTTGCTGAGGGTTTGGCTCAGTCTTGATAGATCAATTTTATCTTGGATCTGTGATAAACCTGGGTTTAGTGGGAGCTTTTGCAGTGGTTATTAGACTGTAGAAAGAGGAATGGCGAGCTCTTCTAGAATCGAGATAGAGAAGTTCAACGATGAAAACTTTGAGCTATGGAAGCTCAAGATGGAGGACCTTCTTGTAGACAAAGGTCAAGGATCCCCGTGGATCCTGGTACACAACCTCATGGTACGCAGCCTACTGTCACACAGCCGACTGGTACACAACCTACTAGTACACCACCTACTCGTATGTTGAAGGAAGATTGGGAGAACTTGGATAAAAGAGCAAGGAGTATTATTCGAATCTGCCTTGAAGATTCGGTGTTGTTGAATGTCTCGATAGAATCTTCAGCCAAGGAACTATGGGATAAGTTAGGGAATTTGTATCAATCAAAATCCCTGGTAAACAAGTTGTTTCTTCAAAAGAATTTGGATCATCTTAGGATGGAAGATGGAGATTTTGTGACAGAACATCTAAATTCCTTTAATACTATGGTAATTCAACTTGTCTCTATTAATATTACGATTTCATAAGAAGATAAGTGTATTAATTTTTTATGTTCTTTGTCAGAATCTTGGGATAATCTGGTTGTAGCAATTGGTGGTACCACTCAATCTACATTGAAGTATGAGGATGTAGTTGCATCCTTGTTATCTGAAGAGATGAGGCGGAAAATAATGGATGTTCATAGCACAAATGATTTATTTGTAAGAGTTCATACCCAAGACAAGAATCCTGATAAGTCTTCGGGGGGGAGATCTAAATCTACAGGTAGATCTAAGTCTCCAAGAAAATCTTTGAGGAAATGTTGGAAGTGTGGTAAAATAGGGCATTATAAGAAATATTGCAAGTCTAAGAAGGTTGATAAACTAAAGGGATCTCATAGTACCTCTTCCACAAAGGAAAAAACCTCCACTAAAGAAGGAGGTGATGTTTACCTGGCATCTACAGGTACACATGCATACCATGATGTATGGTTGATCGAATCAAGTGCGTCATTCCATATGACTCCTCATAGGGAGTGGTTCTATGAATATGAAAAATACAATGGTGGTGATGTATTCCTAGGATATGACTCGACAGCCAAAATCATGGGACGTGGAAGGGTTAAGTTGTTGTTAAAATATGGAAGGATTATAACTCTCCCTGGGGTTCTACACATTCCAAAACTAGCCAGGAGCCTAATATCTGTAAGCAAGTTGGATGATGCAGAAGTGGATACTGTATTGGGAAAGGGCACTTGCAAGATGGTATGAGGAGCAATGGTGTTGATGAGGGGAGTTCGGTGTGGAACTATGTACAAGTTGTTGGAAATAACTTATACTAATGGATGTAATGATTATGTTGTCCCTCAGCAGACAAATAAAGAAGACAAGACCAATATTGTCCCTAGTTAGAAGACTATGTTGTGGCATCAAAGACTGGGGCATATTGGAGAAAAATCCCTTCGAACACTACATGGTAAAGGTATGGTTGAAGGTATGTCTAATTTCACTCTGTGTTTTGTTTTCTGTGAACATTTCATATATGGAAAACATAATCAAATAAGATTCCCATCTAGTGCTACAAGAGAAAAGGGGATCTTAGATTTGATACACAGTGATGTGCTTGGACCTATGCCTGCTCCATCACTAGGTAAATCTATGTATTATGTTTCATTCATAGATTATTTCTCAAGGAACACATTGATTTATTTTCTTACAAATAAATCTGAGTTATTTGTTAATTTTAATGAGTTTAAGGATCTAGTAGAAAATCAGATAGAGAAGAAAATAAAGGTTTTGAGGAAAGATAATGGTGGATAATTTGCGGAAATGAATTCGAAGAATTCTGTAAGAAGTGTGGTATAGCAAGGCATAAGAATACTCCATACACACCTCAGCAGAATGGAGTTGCAGAAAGGATGAACAGGACATTGATGGAAAAATCAAGGAGCATGCTCAGTGGTGTCGAGTTAGGACAGGAATTCTGGGTAGAGGTAGTGGGTGCAACATGTTACCTGGTCAATCGATCACCCTCGTCAACGCTAGATGATAAAACTCCACATAAGGTATGGACTAGAAATAAATCCTCTCTTGAAAATCTTAGAGTGTTTGGTTGTGATTCTTATGTACATGTTTCAAAGGAAAACATGAGTAAGCTCGATACAAAAAGATGAAAATGTGTATCTTTATTGGTTATAAATATGGTGTGAAAGGTTACAATCTTTGGAACCCATAAACTAAGAAGACTATTTACAGTCAAGATGATATTTTTAGAGAGGTAAAAGATGTTTCCAAACAGGAATTCCTACCAAGGAAAGAAGAACCTGAGAAAATAGAGTTTGAGTTGGATGATGCAACATCTGAATCATCTGAAGAAGATGAAGAAGAAGAAGAAGAAACTCATACCCCAGTATTGAGGAGATTAGTGAGGGAAAGAAGGAAACTAGAAAGGTATAGTCCACCTAATTTTTATTTTAACTTTGCTTTATATATTACTCATGATGATCCCAGAACTGTTAGAGAAGCAGTGAATTCAGAGGATAGTAAACTATGGAAGAAGTCCACGGTTGAAGAAATGGATGCCTTGGATAATAATGAGGCATGGGATATAGTTGAGTTTCTAGTTGGAAGAAAATATGTTGGTATAAAATGGTTGTTTAAGAAGAATTTTAATGTAGAAGGAAATGTGGAGAAATACAAAGCTCAGTTAGTAGCAAAATGTTATTCCTAGGTAGAGGGAATTGACTTTGGTGCGATTTTTTCTCCTATTTCCAAGTTAACGTCTATGAGATTTATTTTATCTATTGTTGTTTCTTTTGATCTTGAAGTGGAACAGATGGATTTGAAGACAACATCCCTACATGGGGATATGGAAGAAGAAATCTACATGAAGAAGCCAAAAGGCTTTGTAGTGAAGGGAAATAAAGTGTTGGTCTATAATATAAAGAAATCACTATATGGTCTGAAGCAATCACCTAGGATGTGGTGCCAAAAGTTTGAAAAATACATCCTTGGATTGGGATTTGTGAGAAGTAGGGATAATCACTGTGTATATTCCAAACAGGTTGGTAATCACTTCATTTATGTAGTGTTGTATGTTGATGACATGTTGCTGGTAGGAAATAACATTAATGTTATCAAGGAGGTGAAATCGAAGCTATCCTCCAAATTTCACATGAAGGATATCGGTGTTGCTAACTTCATTTTGGGAATTGAGATTAAAAGAGATCGTGCAAACAGAAAACTCTGGTTGAATCAAAGAAAATAAGTTGATACGATATTGCAGAGGTTTAATATGCATGGAATTAAACCAGCCAAGGTTCTTATTCCTATAGGTGTAAATTTATTTGTAGATCGGTGTCCCAAGACACAGGAAGAAGAAGAGGACATGTCCCATGTTCTGTATGCCAGTGAATTTGGCAAGTTGATGTATGCAATCGTCTGCACTAGATCGTACATTGCACATGCACTGGGAGTTTTGAGCAGGCATATGTCAAAACTAGGGAAGGAGCATTGGACAACAATAAAGAGGTTCTTCAGGTATCTTTGTGGCACTACCAGTTATGGATTGTGCTACCAAGGAAGACCAGGATTGGAAAGAGTGGTGGACATACGTGGCTTTGTTGATGCAAACTGGGCTAGAGATTTGGATCATAGAAGATCTACAAGTGGGTATGTGTTTAACCTATTTGGAGGAGCAATCAGTTGGATGAGAAAAAGATAGGTTGTAGTGGCACTCTCAACTATAGAAGTTGAATACATGGCAGCCACTCATGCAAGCAAGGATGCAGTATCAAGTATGGTTACAGAGATTTTTTTCAGGTATTGGATTAGTACAATAAGCAGTGAGATTAGATTGTGACAGTCAGAGTGAAATCTTCCTAGAAAAGAACCCATGCTATCATTCTAAGAAAAAGCATATTGATGTTCAATATCACTTTGTGAGAGACATGGTTGAAGAAAAGAAGGTGTTGCTAGAAAAGGTTGACACTTTGAAGAATGTTGCAGATTCATTGACAAAGTCTGTGAGCACAGAAAAGTTCTCATGGTGTAGAGTAACAATGGGTATTGTTGCCCTAGATTGTTGACTATATAATCCTGTGAACCCCTGTATGCAAAGAAAACAAGTGGGAGAATGTTGGGTATGTGTTATATTCTTTGCATGTGTGTGTGTGGGCGTGGCAGATTCGACAACTGCGTATGACGATTCCATATTAAGGGATTAGGGTTTTGGTAGCTAAAAAATACCTAAAAAACTATATATATTGTATGGTGAGATTGATATAATGAATATTTGAAAGATATGGAACCAAGGAAGACTGGTTTTCTCTTGGTTAAGGGTTTCCATCGTACTCTATGTACTATGTGTATGACCAATTGATTAATTTATGTTTTGATTAAGAATATATATGCATTTCTTTACTTCATAGGTTTAAAAATTACAGTTGGAGATAACAGAATGTCCATGACTGATGGTTTTTCCAAATAAAATCAAATTGTTGTCCATGAAGACTACAAAGAAAAGACTGTGTTTACCATTCTGTGGGGAACTTTCATGTATGATAAAATGCCATTTGGTTTGATGAACGCAGGGGATACTTTACAAAGAGAAATGGATATAGATTTCATTTGTGTGAGAGACAAATTTGTTGTTATTTATTTAGATGATCTAACACTCTTTTCCAAATATGATACAAAAAATCTGGTCCACCTCAAACAAACTTTTGAGAAATGCAGAAAATTTGGTTTGTCTCTTATTCCTAAAAGGTCACATTTATCTATGCAATAAGGCATGATTTTAGGCCATATAGTTTCAAATAATGGAATCAAGATTGATCCTAAGCAAGTCGAGGCTATTGATATGATAAACATTCCTAGAAATAGGAAAGAAATCCAATATTTTTTAGGGAAGATAATTTTTTTGAGAAGATTTATTCCTAACTTTGCTGAAATTATCAAATTGATTACAGATATGTTGAAAAAGGAAAGAGAAGTGAAGTGGACTATAGAACCCAAAGAATCTTTCGATCGAGTCAAGAAAGCTATAGGCTAAGCACCAGTGCTAGCTATTCCAGACTATACGAAGGAATTCTTAATCTTCTCTTTCGCTTCTGAACATACTATCGCAAAGGTGCTCCTGCAAAAGAATGAAGAAGGTTTCAAGAAACCAATAGCCTTTTTCAGTAAAAGTCTCAGGGATGCAAAATTAAAATATGATATACATGAAAAACAAGCTTACGCAATGGTGAAAGCTCTCAAATCTTTGAGGACATATGTGTTGCATTCCAAAATAATTGCTTACATGCCAACAAGCATTGTCAAAGACATCTTGGTGAAACCAAATGGTGATGGAAAGAGAGGTTTGTGGTTAGTTAAAATTTAGGAGTTCGATCTAAAAGTAAATCCAACCAAACTAGTCAAAGGTCAAGGCCTAGTGAAACTGTTAGCCGAATCAAATTTCAGGGCGCTCAGGATAAATCACCTGGAATCACACGGATATCTCTCGGATATAGAGGAGCTTGATGATCAAACACCTACAGTTTAGATTGAAGATAAGTTTTCTTCCTCTTTTTGGTATTGCGATATTGTTTCATATATCCTTACCCTTCAGTGCCCGAAATACATGACTCTGTCCAAAGCGAGAACTTTGAAGCTACACATAGTCAAACATTGTATTATTGATGGTCAGTTGTACTGGAAGGATCCTCTAGGTTTATTGTTATGTTTCTTAATAGAAACTAAAATAGAAAGTGGCATAAATGAATTTCATGAAGGAGTGTGTGGAGGACACCACGCTTGGAGGGAAACGACCTACAAGATTTTAAGAGCTGGATATTATTGGGAAAAGTTATTTACTGATGTGAATTCCAAAGTTAGAGCCTACAACTCTTGCCAATTTTTCTCTGGTAAGCAAAATATCCCTGCACTACCCTTAATCCCGGTCAAAGCAGAAGCTCCATTTAAACAATGGGGTCTAGATTTCATTGGAGAAATCCACCTGAAGTCAAGCTCCCAACATAAATGGATTTTAACCGCTACTGATTACTTCATGAAGTGGTTCAAAGCCATTCCAACTCAAAATGCTATGGATTTGGTAGTCATAAACTTCTTGGAAGTGAACATCCTATCGATATTTGGTTGTCCCTGAAAAATAGTCACTAACAACGCCCAAACTTTCAAATCTATGGCAATGGTCAATTTATTCCAAAAATACAACATTGTGTTAGGAAATTCTACGGCCTATTATCCTTAGGGGAATGGGTTGGTCGAATCGTCTAACAAGAGCATGCCGACTATAATCAAAAAAGTGTTGACAAAAAATAAAAAAGCTTGGCACTTCCACCTAAAATACGCCTTATGGGTGAATCAGATCGGCACTAAAAAATCAATAGGTATGTCCCCTTTTCAAATGGTTTATGGTATTGACGTTGTCCTTATAGGTATGTCTCGCTCTTCCTGTGATGAAGCTCCAACAAGATGCAAATGAAGAGACAAATGACGTTACAAGAAGGATAAATCAAATAATCAAAGTCCAACAAAATAGGGCCGAAGTAAATGAAAAACTTCAAAAGTACCAAGATAATATGAAGGGCCTTTTCGATAAAAAGGATAAAGACATGGAGTTTCTTCCTAGTGATCTAGTCTTAAAATGGGATGCTAGAAAAGAGGATGCAGGGAAGCATGGAAAGTTCGATCATCTCTAGTTCAGGCCATTCAGAATTGCAGTTGTTGAGGGAAAAAAATCCTTCTTACTAGAAAATATCGATGGAAAAACTCTCGACGCCCCTATCAATGGGCGTTACCTAAAACATTTTATGCAATAATCATATTTCACATTCCCATTGTGTATACCGGTTTTGGTTTCCTGTTTCAATTTGCAATTTTATTTTATTTTGTAGATTATCCAAATTTTACTTTTGTTGTAAATAAACCAAGTTTACTTGATATCATGAAATCAAAATATAAAAGCATTTGTACCACATATCATTTCTATTCTACGGAATTTTATGACATTTCCCATTTTTGTTTCTTGCAAAATACATACTGTAAGAAGAGAGATAAGGATGTATCAGAGTCTAACTCTCATTTTTCAAAGACATTCGTTTTCTCTCAAAACAAGTGATAAATTAATGATTTACTTGATTGAAAATACAAAGGAAATCTGAGGTACAAACTCCTACCCTACTAGTTCAAACTAAAATTTTAAAGGAAATCTTATCAAATGTAAAAGAGGTTTTACTCATATAGATGTTTTCACCTTATCAAAGTTCAGAGAAGTATGAAATTTCAACTTAATTATGAAGCCTTCTTTGAATGAAATAAAGGAACAAAATAAAAAAATGAAAAAAAATGAAAAAAAAAAATAAGAATAAAAAAGGGGGCTTGAAAGGAAGTTCGAGAATCCATAAACAAAATTATGTCAGATTGATATCCTTTTGTGTCTGAACCTATGAATCACCACTCTGTTTAGTTGTACCTATCCCCGATATTTTATTCTTTTCCGATTTTCGCTACTTTTCCAGGGTCTTCATGGAAAGAAAGAATTACACCTGGGCTCTGAAAACTTAAAAACATGTCTCCAAAACAAGACTAGGTGGAAATATTTATGTTCCTTTGATTTTGACTGAAAGAAAGTATGTTCGGGATAATCCCAATAACTTTATCTCTTCTATCAAATTTTAATTTGACCAATTCGCTCAAGGTTGACCCCTGAAATTCAAAATCCCTATAAAATCTTCCCTATGGGCGAAGGTGTATTGAAGATTGGAAGAAAATTAGTTTCAAAGTATACTTAAAAAATTATGACAAAGTTTCTTTTAAATTCTAAGCAGATGTCATCCCTTGTATGATACATACAGATTGATTGTCCCCACTTCAAAATATTAAAACTTAAGATAGGTGGTCAAAGGAAATTCACTAATTGATTTCCCCCACCTTGTCCAAAACAGATGGTGAAAGGAAATTCCTAATTTGATTTCACCCATCTTGTACAAAGAGATGATGAAAGGAAATTCATGTAATTATTGCCCTCATCTCAGCAAAATGCAAATATGCTAATTGAAGTGGTGAAAGGAAATTCAATGGGATAAGTAGATAAATTCATTGGGGTACTGAATAGGCTCACCTATAGTGAATCAATGTCTATGATATATGTATGGTTGTCATACATATCTACGAAATATACTCTGATATCTAATTCTCTTTCAAGTAATCTTTACAGTTTGAACCAACGAGGGACTCCCTAGATAAATTGTCACATCTACTTAACCTTGATGCAAACGAAGTCAGTTGAAGTCTGATATTTCAGTTAGAGTCGTTTTGATTATCTTAAATAGAACTGAACTCAGTTTCAAGAAAGGGAAATTATTAATAGCCTAACTTGAGATCAATAATCGAGGGCGTTTTGAAGGTTTTCTTAGATCCAGCTAAAGTTCATTTTTTCTCTATATGATTAATTCCTAAAAGTGTTTCCACGAAATGCAATGATGACTCCATTTGCCCAATGAAGGCACCTGATCTATTTTTCTTCCGTGTTTCACAGGGAGATGTGATTCCCAGATGGAGCCTATGTTAGAACACATACAATTCTAAACTTTTGAGCTTTATATTCCTCACCTCATGGAAATATAGTTTTCCCAAAGGAAACAGTAATTTAGAAAATGACTTACGAATTTTAATCAAATTCCTTCACTGGTTGGTAAATGATAAGGAACGCGCGATATCCATTATTGACGATTTTTTCCTTTTGATCGAACAATCCTAATACCTCCGGAGTTTTGGATGTGCCTAATTTTTAAAGAGGTAAATCTATAACGATTGTTTCGGAGCTCTGCGTTTCGGATGTTGCAATAAGTATTAACAATAAAAAACCCGAAGCTCCAAAACCCGAAAGTGTATGCTCATTTCTTTTCCTAAACCTTTAAAATACATGCGTCGTAGTACATGTGTACCTGCGAGTCTTCCCAGAGTTAACACGTGGCACCTCCCTTTCCTAGACACATCATCCAAAATGACGTCATCCATAACACGTCACTACAGGAGATGATCCTTTGAGAGTTTAAAAAAGAATGAAGGCATGAATCACCAAAATATCAAAATGTCGAAATATTAAATTTTAATTAATTAAGTTAATCATGATTAAGAGATAATCAATGACTTCACACTTCGAAGTTCGGATGCTTACCCTGTATCGTATTCTAAAATGTCCGAAGTTTGAATTTCTGAAATGCTTAAAGTTAAATATGATTAATTAATATTTTTACTAGATAATTAATCACTTCATAGTTTCATGTTTCGAGACTTTCCTCTCGAGCTACATTTAAAGTTCTCGAAGTCCCAACTCCCAAGACACTCGAAATTGACACACCCTTTTAAACATGATTAATTAAGGTTTTAAAAGCGATTATCCAGGGATTAACCTTCACAGAATCGGGATTCGGGAAATTCTCACTCTATCTCATCTAAAAATCCCGAACATAAACCACCGAATATTAATGGCATTTATGACTAATTTAGGGTAATGATTCAAAAGCAGATTGTGGATCGTCGGGTAGACATTTTCATTAAATTTAATAATTTTTTTGTTAGTGAAGCTATAGGAAAATCAATGTATCTGATTTGAATATAAGTACTTGGATTTCGAATTCATTTTCACCTTCCACAATTAGCAATATTTTATCATTTTGAAAATCTCACGGATTTTCTTTGCAACAGGTAACCTCACTAGATTTATTAGTGATTATGGCACCATGGAAAATGATAAAAAAGCCTGATGCGATTGGCGAGGATTCAAACCCAAACGTGGACGCTCTGTTGGACATCACACCATGAGCCATGGACATTGTTAAATCTTGGATGCAGGTGTTCGAGGTTCTAGAAAATGAAATTATCAATTGTCCAGAAGACTTTGTTGAAGAAGAAGATGATACTTATGCATATAAACTCAGACATATAGCGCATTTGGAATTGCACAAAATAGAAGCACGATCGAGACTCATGCCTTATAATGGCATGATAAGTTGGGCCTTGGAGCACGTTGACATCCAGACCAGGAGCATTGTCAACCACCAGAAGGTCGTTGTCGGTTGTTTCCGACCAGAACATATGCAATTGATGTACAAAATCTTCCCTAATCCTATATATACATTCAATGTTGCATGCATTCTGGAGTTCGAGCAAAAGGAATGCATCCAATACGCTAGGAACCGTCTCGATATAATCAAGTCTTGGTGGGGACACCCGGAAAGATTCATAACTGATGCTCATGGTTTATATGCCACAACTTCTTTAGACGCTCATATGGTGTATGTAGCCATGATTCTATGTCGATTATTCGATAAGAAGAGACCTACTCACTTCTTGGTGGAATGGGTATCCATAATGAACGAAGTAGGAGAGGGTTTCACTTTCAATTGGGCCAAAATGTTATACGATAACTTAGCCAAAGAGATTGCAGAATATAAAATAGAAAATTCAAAAGAACATCCTAACCCCTTCTACATGTCGACATATATCATGGATGTTATATGTTTCACGACGCCTTTCCCACTAATGAATTGGAGCTGGACCTTGGTCAGTGTCGAGCCCATTCATTTCTATCATTCCAAGCTATGGGAGGAAAAATAAAAATATGTCTTTTAAGAAATATGTCACCATGTGGTGGTTCTTGTTCATATAGACTTGTATGGCCACCCACCTCCTTGAATTTCATAAAGGATTATGGGAAATATATGTAAGCTAGAAGATTGGTTTACTTAGGAGAATTTCTCCTATATCATTGTTTTTGGGTGCTCCATTCCTCCCCATGCTCTCCCACAATTTTTACCAGATCGACTGGTATGCAGAGAAGTGGCCTACCAAACAATAACAAGAGGCATCAGCAAAGAACTGAAGGCAGCGCAGAAAAAGGTATGCCCAACTTTCCCTAATTAGGTTGGCATGTTTTCATTACTAGATTTAGGTCACTCAAAAGTGGAGGTTGTGGCTATCGAAGATGTCAAATTGGTTGACATCGAATTCAAAAGACACGATCCACACAAGATTGTGGAAAAATACCTAACCCAGTTCAACATGAAAAGATATGTGCATGAAAACTCCATGTATGATGAAATATTCAAAGGAGTTAGGTCTTATGAGGAGGTATAGGATAGATTCCAAATGATGCCCCCGTATCAACAAGCCAGTTTCCTTACTTTCCAAAGGCACAGATGAAATAGTCTTCCAAAGGTACTACAAGGAGAGTCGATAGTCTTTCCTCCAGCACAGGAATCTATTCCTACATGTTCTAAACCAGAGCACTCTGGTAAACACAAGTTTGAGGAAACCCCGAAGAGATCTGAGGTTTTGACGCAAGAATTAGAAGCCTCATTTTTAGGACAACTAAGCCCTGAGGCAGTAGCTCAAATCAAAGCTTACCTAAAGCAAGGCAAATTGCACCTCCCTCATCACCAACTACCCCTACTAGCATCTCAAATACCACGGAGCAACAATAGTCCATAGATATTTCTACTCCCATTATGTCACTTACTCCTCTTCAATCCATCTTCAGAAATATTAGTTCCAAAACTATTTTTGTAAGTGATCTTACCCCCATCTCACTCGAAGAGATGCCTCCCTCATATTTCTTCTTTAGTAATAAAAGGAAGGCCATCGTGAAAAAGGAATCACACGAGAAAGATGGAGTGATAACTAAAAGGAAAATAATGGTGTATGATGGGAATGATAGAGATGACACTGAATTCGCAAAACAAGTTACAGGTTCATTGGACACTTTTGCCACTGCAAATCAATGGTTTGTGGACAATTTGGCCGAGCAATTACGACAGAAGAGATTGTTGGTGGAACACTTGCAAATTCAAATATATGCCATGGAACAGACTATCATGAATAGGATGAGCCGAGACTTTGAGCAAATCAGATCTCATGATCGACAACAAATCCAACAACTGCAAGATAACCTCAAGGATCTCCATCAAAGTTCGCGGATCGACCGGGGATTGGTCACTCAGTGTGATGAATTAATAGATAACTTTCAAGCTATATTGGATCTGACCGATGAATTAATAGATAAATTTCAAGCTATATTGGATCTGCATTCTGAACTTCAGCACTAGAAATAAACAAAAAGATGGAAATGGCCCAGCATGACCTTTTCATGAAAGTTGATGTCATCCAGAAGTGCTACTAGGCAACAAACCTTTCTCTAAAGGGAATCTATATTAAAGAAATAGAATCTCACTCATCCCAATCTAGGTTTCAAGAGGCCATCATATTGGTGCATAAAGATGATGCCCCTTATTTTCCTCTACTCTCTCCTTATGAACAATTACGAGGTGATATGGCCCTAAAGGTCTGGGAAATGAATTTGGCGGAGAGAAAAAGAATAGACTGGGAGATAAAAGACACTTTCCAGGAAGCATTGTCATCATTAGACAAGAGGCTAATCAATTTAAAGGAAAGTAGTATTTTAGAAGCCCTGGGGGAAATCGATATTGAAATGAATCAGCAGAATTCCAGAAGGAGCAAGGAAGAAACTCTAACATCCATTCAAGAAATGGAGAAAATTGATCTTCTTAAGATAAATAAGTGGCAAATAATTCCAATCTCATGGATACAAGACACAGCTCAGGAAATAAAAAGGATCCAAGAAAAGTTGCCTCAGGTGGAGAGGAGATTATTCACTTTTGAGGTAAATGTCACGATCGATCCCTCCAAGTTTGTAGTGTAATTATTGAATAGATGCAACCAATGTATTGAACAGGGGAAACAAAGCATATCTGGAAGCAAATAAGGAAACATGCATAGTACCCTTTCTTTTTACCCTCCCTACCTTTCACCTTCCTTCAACCACTTATCCCATTCATTCACTTTCTAATCTTCACACGTCCCTGATTCATCATCATACACATGTTCCATTGTCATCCTCCCCACAAACGGTTACTTTTTATTATGATCATTATACATTCCTTGGCGAACCATGCAGTGCTACTCCTCTGATTGTCATTCCTCCATGACCCCAACTATGTCTCATTACATTGTTGAACATGGATGGAGGGACATGTGGCAACATACGAAAAAATACCAGTATGCTTCATTATTAGGGAGGCCTAAAGACAACTATGTCTATCCTAAATTACTAAAGGAAAGAGACATTTTTTCCCAGCAGATGAAGAGATAGAGGAGAACGCCAACAAAACTCATCAGATTTTACATATTGTTGTCTTATTCAAACATATTTTATCTTTATTGTAATAAGTCCAACTGTTTTGAGTTGGGACAATTTTGTATAAATACATAGATTCAAGATCTATTATAGGTTGTTTCTTGCCGGATGTAATAGAGAAAACTCTCCTTTTTTAGTATTAATACAAGTGCAGACAGAGATTCCAATTTTTGTTCAGTTTGGGTTATGTGTTTCTTCTGTATTTCCATATCTCCGAATTTTATAATTTTCTTATGTAATTCCTTGATAGGCGATTGATTGCAATTTAGTATCACCACTACTATAATCCCATTATATCAATAATTCGTTAAGTAGTCAGTTTTTCCTCTGTATTTACTATAAGTAAAGAAAGACCTGTGAGCTAATTGAGTTACTGCATTTCATATCCTTTTCAAAGGTGTGCTCTCTACTTTTCTTCTACTACAACAAGGTGAGACTCTTCAGAAATTGATGCCTTTCTTTGTTTAATGGTTTTGTAAGTTTCCCTCACACCATTTGATATTACAATTGTGACTCAGACAACGAAATATGGCCTTTGTACTGCCATCTTGATAATTTCTTTTAAGGATCTTTTCTTATATAAATAATGGTAGAAAAAGCACTCTTTTAAAATATTCTCTTTAAACATTCTTGATGCCTGACATTACTCTTTGAGCCTTAGGATTAATATCAGGAACAACATATGGTATTTACAAAAAGGGGAAATCCCGCAGTAGTCTCGGAGCAAGTCATAGCGTGATTTCTGGAATAAAGCCTTGATCTTCAATGGAATATGCGACCGACAATGTCACACTTAACTTGATTCATGTAATAGGGCAAGGGATGAATATCTCGCGATCAAATCCCTGCGGAATAGAGATCATCCTGTAGCTTTGCATTCAACGGACAAAGAGCTATGTCAGCATCAGGCACCACCTTCGTTCCATTGGGTTTAGTTGATGACTGCTTTTGCTCTTCGAATTCGATAGTAACGATGGACATTGGCTCATTCTTTGGTGTTGTCTCCTTGTCCTTAGACCCTCCTTATTTCCCCTTCTTCATAGTAGGTTTGTTGTAGCAGTCTTCTTGGCGAGGTGATGTTCCATTTTTTTGAAATTCATTTTGTTTAAAACAACAATGTTCGTTTTAATTCCATTCTAAGTGACGTCTCTTTGGTTTTTAAATGTGTTTGTTCTAAAATTGAAATTTATGATTGTTTATAATTTTGGTGTACAAAATTACTTTTTTATAAAGAAATATTCCAAACCATATCCCAATGATAATATTTTTCTCTATATTTTCCATGAAAATGATCACTCATTTGGCATATATTCAAAAACTAGGAGTAGATTCTAGTGTTCCTTACAACAAAAAAAGTAGGCAAATTGAGTAACAATGGTGTATCAATGAAAAAATTCTAACATCAATCACAAATTGCTTGACTCTATCACAATTACTCTCATGGAACCTTTTCACTACCACACAACATCCATCCTAAAGTTCCCTCTAGCAGACCTTACTATAAACCCCATCCCCTAGTTATCTCTTCTCATCAAAATAGTTAGTGACCTTTTCTCATTCTTTATCACTAAACACTAGAAAATGAAATAACAATCAAGGGTGACCCCATGACTACATTCTTCATGTTATTGTTGGATCAAAATCATAAAGTCAAGATTCAAAA
>ML781539.1:602320-631934 GCA_009831015.1 Picea engelmannii
TATATATATATATATATATATATATATATATATAAACTCAAAAGACAATAAGAAACTATTTAATGAATTAAGATATGGGTTAGAAATATGCAAGTGTCTAATTGAGACGTGGTCATTGAATTGGATTGATTTCTCAATAATCTCTATGATTTAGATCTCCTACTCACTAGTCAACATTTTTCTTGATATATGGGAATTTCCATTGAAACATCCTTCAATGTCTTTCTTGTTCATGGGACACTACCAACAAGATTTATTTTCCACATTAATCATCTATGAGGATGAGTTTGACCTCTAACAACATTATAGTACATTATTTGTGTGAAATTATAAAATAGTAGTAAAACTAGGATTTCATAATATGAATTCATTAATAACCCATTTAATTAAAGGCATTAGAAAAATAGAACCTTTCCATGCATATATATATATATATATACACAAGTCCATCAAATTGGTGGTTGCCGAGCAATTTTCTACCCAATCAAAGTAATCAGTTATGGATTCCACCCTGAAGGAAACCATTATACCTCTAGGATAAAGGAAGATACTAAATTCTCTAATCATACTCATCTCCCCGTTACTCTCATACCATAGTCAATCTTATCACTATAGAGCACTCCAATCCCTCATCCTACCATGAAATAGACTTGGAACTCTCTTACACTACCCTACACAACACAAGAAAATATATTATTTTCTTCTCTTGAATAGTCCCTTACAGATCTTCCTCCCTTTCAATGATCTTCATTGCATGTAAAGAGAGTGTAATTGTTATTTTTCTTCTAGTAATAACCTAGAACAGAAAAACCCTTGGCCTTAAATTAGTGAATGTGAAAAAATAACAAGGTTTCACATTTAATGATGTTTTGTTTGGCTATTGTGGATATTTCAACAATGGATTATCTAACAAGCCATCCCATTCCATCTCAAATTTTCAACAACAAGTTCCCACAACTCTTATAATCTCTTAGTAGTCACACATACATTAGATTATCTTTCCCTTTCCAATCACAAATGTCATAATAGCTAGGGAAAATATCCCAATGACATGGGATAGGAAAACTAATTGGGAAGGATTCCTCCTCCCATTACCCACAAATGGATGGATAACTAATAATCAAAAGAAAAGACAATGAGAGACCTTTTCTTGCATGAGATATGCTCTCTTCCCAAGGATATGACAACTTTTAATTGGTACACACACAAGTTAGATATTGTTGGGAAAGTTTGTAAGGAAGCAGGAGAAAGAAAGGGAAGTACTTACATATGGAAATTACAAATTAAAATCACCCAATAACCCATTTTTCACTTTCCCTCTTATGGTATCATAGTCCCTTGTTGCTTCCTGAAGAAAACAAATTGGTAGATATTTTATTATTATGAATTTTCCTCTATATTCATGCTTTTACATAAACATAAGCATACCATTGAAAATATAACCACCACATCATATTTCCAACCCACCACTAAGACACATATGCATTCACTAGATAGAGCTTGGCCTTGAGTTCTGCACTAGGAATATTTACAATGCAATATGTACCATTACAACTATACCCACATGGCTCAACTCCCATCATATAAACCATAAAAAATAATAAGACATGATTTAATGAAGTATAATTCAAGGGTGAAAACCGAAGTATGACATTCTCCTCCCCCTTAGAATGAAAATATCCCTCCATGAACCTTTGTTCAAACAATGATACCATGTCTCCATTATTTAGTTGCATCCATAATGTTATCCTCTTCATTTCAATCTTGCATTTTCTAGGTACCTTATACAATGATGTTCTACAATTCATTTCATTGTCTTGAGATGCTTCTAAGGTATTGGCATTTTAACATATGCCTACAACAATCACCAAGGTAAGCATGCATATCATAACCATTTCTATGCCATAAGTATTACATCCATAGGGATTTCAATTAAAATGAAGCACATATACTCACAATACAAGATACTATATGAAATCTCTACTCAATATTTATCTCTATAAATATCATATTGCTTCACATAGCTTCCACTGGAAATATTTAGCATATCATCTCCTATGACACACCCAAAATATATTTCCTCTTGATTCTAGTCAACATATGTCATGAATCTCATACATTATATTCACGCAAATCACATATTCCTTGTAGTCAGTCACTTTCCAAGCTTAGGCATCCCATTATTTGCTAAGAAATACCTCAATTTATCCATCATTTACTAAGGCTTTCAAATGCAAGGAGAGAATGGACTTTAAATTTTCACCGACAAGGTATCAAATTAGAAACCTCAAAACAATCAATATCTCAAGCCAAATACAATGAAGATAAGTCTCTTCATAATGATCTTTTTAATTCCCCTTGCTTTAAATGAGTGAAATATATGACCTTCCCATTAATCACTTCACTATATACATGATAATTACCTATTTTTTTCTTCCTCAAAGATCGAATAACCAATCCTTAATGGGATCTCAACCTGCAATGGAATCGCAATCCATCATCTCGCTTGTATCATAGACATAGAGCAACCATATTGAATTCAATAGTTATGACATTCTTCTCATAACACTTGGCCTTTGCATGCTATAGTAAGAAGTATTCATTATCACGGGCTTCCTCTCATGGCCATCTCCAAGACAAATCTACCTACTATATGTTCTTTTGATTGAGCTTTCATTTATCCAAACAAACATGAGTATTCGTGTTATATTCACAACAACGCATGAAATTATCACAAAATTATGACACACCAATAATTAAATCTCTTTAAGATGCCAACATTTTAATTTGTAATGAAATATTTTTTATTGTATCTACAATGTTATCACCATCTTACATTCACACAATGCAAACAAACATATGTGCAATATTTATGCATGAAATCTATTTAACACAACCAAACATATTGCAAATAACCAAGTAAGAAAAAGGACAATTTTAACATACTATATATTATTTCAATTATCCCATGCATAAATTCAAGAATGCCATGATGCTAATTCATGTAACGAACCATAACCATATAGAGGGTTTATTCAACATTTTGATTCATAATTCTTCCACCTTGTCAATCATTATTCAACAAAAAAATCTCACACATTGTTGTCTCACATGTCATTCATTTTCAAGTCATGGGCATAAGTATTCACTTGGCTTGGTTATGTCCCCATAACCGGCTCAACATAGTTTTCTATCATATGAATGCATTAAAAATATTTTGAACAATATTTTCATATTCCAAGCCTCCTTCCTTTACCATACCCCCACTTGAGTATCTACCACATGTATGAATTCAAATATCATTAATAAATAAACTATGATATTAAGCATAATTAAAAAAAAATACCTAAATTCCCTTCATCAAATATGTAATGTAATATTGGCATGACCAAATTCATACATATATGATTTCCATAATATCTTTTGATGTTACCTATTTAATTTGTCCCTCGTGGATTCTTACAACATCCTTTCACCAACCTATTGAGAATCATCTTCTTGTCCTTATTTTTTTTCCTTAGTTATGCCACCCACAACAACCATAATTAGTCATGATGCCACACTTAGTACATAAGTAACATCATATATTTTGATTCAAATCTATATGTCCATTACTACATATTATCCCTCAATATGTTTACGGGTGCATACACATTCCAACTATTTTTGTCTCTTTCATTTATCAACATTCTTATGCATTAGTTATTTGCACATAGCAACTTTATCAATCTAGAGAAATATGACAACATAGTAAGAGATGAGTTAAGAAATTATCCCTTCCAATTCCTCTACATAGCATGGATTTCCACATCATAGTTGATCTACTCCATATACTTACTACCAATCACATAATAGATCATCAACTATGATTTTCTCACCTAAGTAGTAATGCTTAACTCATTTACATAAAACCATGTTTTCTACTCTTGAAAGCATGCAACTCTTCTATAAACAAATTAGAGTTTAGGATGGGAGAAGACCCCTCATTATCATAAATGCATTGTTGGCGATGCCCAACCTTTAGTGTTGTATTATTTTCCAAACATTTTTGTTTCTCATGATATCCTAGATACCTTCATAAATTTGCAACCTTTCCCTACCCTTGAGTTGTCTTGAGTTTTATCTAATTCTTTAAGTTTCTCTTCATTTCCTTGGAAAATTCTCATCCAAGCCAATTTCATCTATTAGTTTTCCCACATTAGAGTGTCATATTTCCTCAATTACTTATTCTAATAAAATTAAATTTCATCATTAGCAGTAACCTCAAGGATAAAAAAATCAACTACTATAACATCCCGCTCTATTGAACACAATTTTATTGACTAATTCTTTGAGGAAACTTGCGTGCAAGTGATCCAGTTATGGTACATGGTGATTTTATTTCGATTATGGATTATACATGTTGATGATGTGGTGTGACTTATTGTTTCGATATATATGTATTGACAGAGGCTATTGACGAGTTTACCTGAGTGTGCATGACACGTGACGAATTATGGATGTTAATGGCATCGATGGACCTCCTTGGACTCTAGACTGAGTTAGCGAGTGGATTATATTTTGTTTGAGTATTTCATTTTAGGCATATATGACATATGATTGATTATAGTATCATTATGTATATTGATCATTGACAGTGTTTTTTCAATGGATGTAAGATAACGATTCTTGTTAATCTAACTCACATAAGGAGTAAAGGGGTCATGCACAGAAAACCAGACATTGAGGGAGAGGTGTGGCAGAGTCCATGTCACAACATACTATCACTCTCTTCATGGCTCGAATTGTAGGTTAACGATTACCTAGTTTGAGAGTTCCACGGTGTCGTGAGGGCAGACTGAGACAGTCACTCACAAATAATTCTAAGGTGTGCACAATAAGGTTACGATGTTCTTATTTGAGATTTGAAATTGTAATAAGATTAAGTTGTATTAGTTTTTAGAAATGGTCATAAACTATATGGGATCTATGATATTGAATTTGCAAGTTTTCTTGATGTTTGTGTAATATAGAAGATGAATTTATAGCATGGTTGCTTCCATTTTTTCAAACTAAATGTATTGGAATTTTTTTATTTGTTGTCTTTAAATTTTACAAATCCTTTGTATTTTTATTTACTTGGTTGCTGCAAATGGATATATATATATACACACTGAATGCATATTTTATTAGTCATTTTCATTGATTAAATATCAAAATTTTATTTTAATTTATCAGTTTGTATAGTTGTGATGTATGCGATGGAATGGGTCATGTTTTGTATGATTGAGAAGAATGATCTATTATTCATGTTGAGCTTGGGTGAATTCCCTTTTGAAAGAGGAAAAATTCCTATCATTAGTTGTGTATGGCAATTGATTTTTGGTTATGGAACCAAAATTTATCTGTGTTAAATAAAACAAAATTTGAATCCCCATGGGCGCTATGATCTGATTGAGTTGATTGAGTACATTCTGGAATTGTTGAATTGCATTTATCAGTGGTTTAGGAAATCCATATAGTTAGTCATTGACATTTGTTTTGCTTGCAAGAATTTAATTTTACTGTCTTGTTCAAGCAATATCCAAAATGAATTTACAGTTTTGTTTTCTTATTGCTTAAATAATTGGAAATTTATGGAATTGAATTAGTGGTGGTTCATAAAATTTAGACTTTATTTACGAATTGAATCTGTGTAGAATCTTTATCTTGATTTGCTAAACCTTTAAAAATCGATTTGTTGATACATGAATTTCGTGGTTTATTTCATTTGGTGCAATCCAATTTTTAATTCTTGGTTCTCTATTTTAGTCTTTGATCTCCCTGAACGATTTTTCTCTTGTGCCTTTGAACCTCTGCCATTATCAAATTGCAACTCCTACCATTTTCGAAACCTTTATTTTTTTCCTGTTGATTTTAATTCGAATTTATCAAAATTTAGTTCTATTTCAAGCTCTGGATCAGGTGCCAGATCGGGTGTTAAATCCAGGGTTGGATTAGGTTCCATATGGAAACGTTTCTCTTTGAATATAACAGTGTTAATTAACATGTTCATGTTTGGTTTACCCATTTCCAGTTAGTTGATTTTTTTATTGATTTTCCTCCTTTTAAAAAAAATGGTAACATTCGTAGAATTAACACCAAGAAGGGTGAGTTTTGTGATTGTATTATTTGACATATAACCTGGAACTTACAATTTCAGCGTGACTGTTGTCAGAGTTTTAAAACAACCTAGAACTTTAAAATTTAGATATTGTTGTTCTTTTTTTTGTCGAAATTTTACTTTGTTAGGATTTTAATTCGAAATAAATTTGGCGCTACAGCCAATAATAGACTTACCAGAGACAACTCTTTATTAATTTACTGTCCATCCTTAAATCATTTCAATCAAAGAATCTTTTCGCTTCATGTTGAGTTAATTTCAAATCATCACAAATTAGGTGTTGGATTAAGTGTCGAATCATGTTGTGTTCTGTTTCAAGGACCGGAACAAGTTCCAAATTGTTCTGCACGCCGGATCATGGGTCAAATTAGATTCCAGAAATCCATTGGTTGAGATATTTGCATGTTAGCCTTCTCACCTAGGTTTGGTACCTTTAGTGGACCTGTTGTTTACTCTTAAATAAAGTTGTGAAGGGATTTATGTGACAATTTGTGGCCTAAACTTTAAAAAAAAATACCTCCATGTAAAGAATCTTCCACCATTGAACTTGCTCTTGGTAAACAAGAATTATATTTCTACCTTAATAATATCACATGGGTTGATTATTGATCTTCTTTTGTTTCTTACATTGGATATGTGATTTAGTATTTGAATCTTATTATGTATTTCTAAATAAGATTTGATCCTTCTTAATTTCTTTTATTAGAATTCAAGGTTAACAATTTAGTTCTTTATTTATTGTTAAAATAAGATTGGATCCTTCTTTAACTCTTTTAAATAGAATTAAGTCAGCATTGAGTTCTTTATTTAATTATTTATATAATACTGTGATCTTCTTTAAATTCTTTCTAAGGGATATGTAGGATGGTATGTGAAGTCTATTTATAGGCTTAGTGTGTTTTGATCCTCTTGTTTCTTTTTAAATGGATATGAAGCAACTTGAATTCTTTAAGCTTTTATGATTGAATTCTATAGTTAAATTAAAGTGCTTAAAGTGGTATTGAAATCCTTATGTTTTTCTTAAGGAAGAATTAATCTTCTTGTGGGATTTTGAAAAAAAAAAGGAAATGTAAACTAGTATTTGAACTACTTACTTATTCTTAAATAAGATATACCTAGTTTTTAAGACATATAGTTGAACTACTTGGGGATTGTATTTGTTAAGAAGCTTGTAGCATTTGATATTGATGCTTGACTTTGAATGAAGCAGACCATAACAACCACCATTGATGATTAGAAATAGATCTATTTGTTAAGAAGCTTGTAGCATTTGATATTGATGCTTGACTTTGAATGAAGTAGACCATAACAACCACCATTGATGATTAGAAATAGATCTCTATCTACTACTAATATTGTACTTATGCTAATGGGGTTTTATTAATCTTTATGTATTATTTTCTTATTCGAAATTACACTTAAGCATTGCTTGAAAGATTGATTAAGTAGAGTAGATTATTATTTTCACTATGAAGAATTGATGGTTAAGTATGATGATAATTATAGTGTTGAATAATGGTGTATGATTGAATTAATGGGATTTATATACTTCCTTGTTCTTCAGAACAGTCACCAGTCCTGAGACCTTAAATGGTCAAAATCAATCAGATGAATCCTGGACTTGAGCGTTGCTTATGTGTCTTGGAGGTCCTAACCATTCATGATGGGTTGGGTGGGTAGCTTCCTTATGTTATCTTTATGAGATACAGTTGATTGAATAATAATGATGTTGCTCTTAGTTTATTGTGATGAAATTGTTTATGTAGTTATTAATATATGTTGTGATGGATGTCGTAACTTTAAAAAAATAAATATATATATAAACCTCTTTTGAACATCACTTTTTCTATCGTAATGGAGGGGATGCTACATATGGTATCAGAGCGGGTTCAACTATGTGACATTGGATTGTTACGCCTTCCACTGTGTTAAATGAATGATTGGATCATAACACTAATTAATTTTGAAATTCTTCCATGCAGGTAATCATGGTTAGAGGACGTCGTGGAGGTAGACGACATGGTGTTGGAGAAAGATGTGTGATGCCTCTGATAGCATCCACGCCAGGGGGTTCTAAACCCCAAGGAGAAGACTAAATAATTGAGCATGAACATGTTGTTGTGGGACATGTCGTAGGTATGATGAAATCCTTTCAAAGGATGTCAGAGTCCTTGATTAACCGACTCGGTCGAGATGAGGGTAGAATGCCTATACCAAATGAGGATTCATAGTGCGCTCCTTCTAGTAGTGTTAGCATACACAAAGAACTCGAGAAGGTGAAGTTTCTCGAGTTTAGGGGTGCTACGGATGGTTTAGCCGCCAAGGCATGGTTGGAGAACATGGTGTGGTGCTTCGCACTTAGTGTACACCTACAACATGATGATCCGCATGGAGGTATTTCAACTGAAGGGGAGTGCTATTTTATGGTGGAACATGCTCCTACCTCAACAAAACATGGTCATCAAAGACGTGTCATGGGAGTTGTTCGAGGAACGGTTTCGAGAGAGGTACTTGTCCGAGGAATTAATTGAGCACCAACTTAATGAGTTCAATTCCTTATGACAGGGTGGTCATATGGTGCCAGAGTATGAGGCCAGATTTATGGAGTTGCTTAGGTATGCCCCACATATGAACACGGAGAAATTGAAGGTCAACAAGCTTGTGTTTGGACTTAACTTCAAAATTTGGGAAAACGTGAGGATTCTAATGCCTCCGACATGCAGTCTAGAAGACCCTCATATCTGAGGAATATTTGACCAGTGGGGGTCAGGGCATAATTATTTCTAGTCCGACTGGACAGACGACATTAGGAGCACAACAACATCACACACTTGCTAGACAAACATCAGGGTATCGAGATATTCCTAGAGGACCTATGTTCATGACACCATGATGAAAGACTCCTCAACAGAGGACTCCTTACAGAGGACCACAATAGTAGCAATGTCATCAACAATAGTTTAGGCCTATTCGACAGAACAAACCAGGATCACAGACTGTTAGGCCAACAAATTATACTTTGGGGACCAAGAGTACTGGACTAAAGATTGAATGTTGGACATGTGGAGAATCACGTTACCAGTGATATTGCTCAATTGAGAAGGCCAGAGCGGCCAGATCAACAGGACCCACCACAGTGGGAGATTTGGTCAAGTCCCACAAGATTCATGCTGTGGTAAACAACCGCCAAGCAGAGCACCAGTCAACTGTGCTTGAGACGTTAGGTATTATAGTCGACCAAACTTTTAGTATTTTGATAGATCTAGGTGCTACAAAGAGATTTATCTCTAGTGCATCGTTAAAGGGAGTTAAGGTAAAGGAGGTCAAGAAGGACGAGTTAAGATACATAGAAATGGCTTTGGGTGCCAAACAGAAGGTTGGAGGAAAAGTTATCAACTATAGCATTAACTTGGGAGACTTTGTGTAACACCCCAAGGTCAAGCCCCTACTGAATTGTAATTATGATTATAGGTTGGTGAGTCGAGTGGTATAAGCTAAGAGACTTATGTGTTTATTAGGATGGTGAGCCAGATGCTAAGGCTAATGAGCCTGATTTTGTATATGTAAATACACACATATCATTAATAAAATTACACTGCTGCGTGTAGACCCTCCACAAATAAAGAGTTATGGGGGACTAAGCTCCACTAGGTGGGGAAGGGGATAAGTGTCTAAGAATAGGGGCTAAGCTAGAGGGCTTACCTATAAAGTAATAATATTATATTATTATTTCCTAGAATCTAAGGTTTGATATAACATGTTGACCTAAGTTCATGGGGAAAAGAGGGATGAGTGTTAAGTGGAGCTCATGTAGCTTCAGGGAGACATATGTCAACCTGAGCGCATGCAGTTTTAAGTGGGAAAGTCATCTCGTTGGGGGTCCGTTGACTCACCAGTCTCATGATTCTCATGACTGTCATGATACTTCACCATTGCATTGACATTCTCACGAGGTTATCCACCCTAGAAGAGAGCCATACTCCCCACTGATGCACACGCTAGTGTAACCTGTAGACACTGGAGTTGTCTTGTGTATTTCCTGTGAAGCTCGACGAACCTCTATTTTTCCTGAGTCATGTTGTGTCGTAGCGGTTGGCGGTTGTTGACAACACAATTTTGGCTAAGATTGGTTTGTTGTCATATTCTATGTCCATACCCATTTTTTGTGGTTTACTTCACCTGTGTGTTACCCGAATTCTATTTTTGACATCACTTGTGTTTGTTTGACATAAGAGATGAATTGAAGAAGTAGGTTATCAGGCCTATGAGAAACTCTCCCAGGTGAGAGAGTTTGTTAGGAAGTGATTTCTCTTGGAGGGAGTCTCGTAGCAGCTACAATACTTTGAGACTTCTGGTCCAACCTATTGTTGAATCCCAAGGTAAGGGAGGTGTAGTAGTCGATGGAATTGTATTAGTGAAGGTGTACCCTCCTAGGGTGGAGCAGGCATGTGGGGAATGAGGGTTTGTGGGTTGTGGGTGTAAGTGGATCCTAGGATAAAATATCCTTCCTATTGTTTTGTGCAACTTCCTTGTTGTCCTTGCCAAGCCTAGAATTCCCTTGCTCAGTGGAGTTTAGTCCCAGCTCAGGAGTGACCCACTACTGAGCGTGATGAGCATCGTGGTATAAGTCTGGGAGGTTCGTGGAAGGTATGCATGCAGTTGGTGGTTACCTATTAAAAGATAAGTACCAATCATCTGTTTGATGTATATTGTGTATTGTATTTTCATTATAATTAATGAGTAATGCATGTATATATATGTTGCATGTATGTGTTAATGTTTCTTCCGCATGAACATGTGTATGAGTAGAGTATCGATGTATGTTTAATTGCATTAGATAGATATATATTTATATGTGTGAATACCAGATGTTATCTCTATCTTCCAGTTAAGTTTTATATGTGATTATTTCCACAAAGTTACTTGGTGGCATGGCCTTGCCTATTGTTTAAGGATGGGAATGTCACATAAATGGTATCAGAGAAGTAAAGTAAAAATCAAAGTTTTCTTCGATAGCATTACCTAGCTGAGGTCACCGGTCGAGGGACGTTACAAATTGGTATCAGAGCCAAGGTTTCGACACTGAGTCTGGATGAGCCATGTTAGTGGTTAGCGAGACAAGATTTCAGAGGGAATTGTTGTCGAAAGGGACAAAATTGAATTTCAGATCATTCCAAAGTGCCAAGAGAATACCTTGGTTGTGTTAAGAAGTTAAGGAGGTATAACAGTTTATGGAATGGTGGAAGATAAAAGAGACTGCAGTAACCGTGGGTTTGGAACTGCAAGGTTTGAAGTTGGGTCGTGGGATCTATTCAGGAAAATGAGGATCCTTCACAATCGTCAGATCTGGAGAAAGGTGCATGAATATTAACCCCTAAGTACTTTGGACTTTGTGACTTCAGCGAAGTTTATGTGTAATATAGCAGAAAGGGTCGAAGCCGAAGTTTCAAAGTCCCAAAGAGGATATACACCATAGATCTGGGGGGGGGGGAGTTTTAACCGTTGGATTTCACCAAGGATAGATCAAAACTATAGGGTTAATCCAAGAGCGGAAGGTAAGAAAGTTCAAGAGTTTGACATTCAAGAGAAATGGGGTATGCAAAGGTGAAATCTTTCGAAGCCCGAAGTCCCGAAGTGACATGGCCTACTGACGTCACTAAGGATGATGTGGACACATGGGATGTGTGCCACGTGTTAGTGATTTAAGAACCTTTGTAAGATAGAAATGCAGTTAGAACGTGACACAAGGTAGTTAAACTTGGCGAAGAAGTTAGATGGATCATGCCCACATTAACTTTGATCATGATCTATCAAGACATATGGTCAAGCGGAATTGTGGATATCGAAGATGCGTAGCAGATAATTCTATAAGGCAGTCCCACAATCCAAACCATGGTTTCCTAGAAGGGGTACGTGTCAACGTAGGGACAATTGTGGAATGATCAGTGAGTTACTCCAAAATCGTCGACCCATGTCCTTGCAATTTGAAAAGTGTAAAGTTTGATATGACTTTTTGGTATCTTTAAGTTCAAGCACGAAAATCGTGGGCCCCAGTGGACATGTGGCGCCAGATTGTGAAGTCGGGAGACTGGACACTCCAGAATAAAAGTGACACTATGACGTCACCGAGGTGACGTGGAAGTATGCAGAGACTCATGGTTCGGGAGTTTTGGGTTGAGTAAAAGTGGAATTATCCAAATTCCTGGAGCCTTGAAGCTCCAAAGTCCCGGAAACACGAAGCCTAGAGTTCCATAGCGAGTATCATTCGTTGGATGCTGGGAGACGTGGACTGTTGATCCACCCTACTTTGTGATTTATCCAATCCGACACTCCGAGAGATTTGTTGTGATGTGATTTGAAATCCACCGAAGCCTAGAGCCCGAAGTTTCATGGTTCCAGATAAGCACCCAAACCATAAGCGATGGGTCACAGTCATGAGCACATGCGAACCAAGTGATAAAGAAAAGGGGCTAGAGCCCGAAAATTGTTTCAGAACAGAACTGGGCTTAGATATTGAAGCTCAAGGGGTTCTTGAACGACCAAGAACTACAGAAAATGGAATCTAATATTTTTTTGATTAAATCATATTGTTTTATCCTAGAAAATTATTAAAGACTGATATCCTGACAAAAATCTGGTTGACTGCATATTTTTGCAGAGTTAAAAATTGACGGGCCAAACCGAGTTGTTACATAGTGCACAAGCATGGAGGAGGCACAAGATGCTTACAGTTCGTAGGATGAAGTGAGAGGAATGTATGTCCATTTGGGAGTTGAAGGATCAAACTCCAATGGGCATGGAGAAGAGATATATAAAGAATATAACATGAATAAAATCATTAAAAAGTTTCAGAAAGATGTACAAACTCACCAAGCAGATAAAAAAAAACTCATGAAATCCAGGGATAAATAGGGAGAATTCAATGTGAAGTTGATGCAGAGCCTGGAATTAATAGAAAATAAATTGGATAAGGAGAGTGGCTCAAGAAAATCAGGAATTCCTAGAAGAACAAGAAGTATTAGCCGGCATCACCAACACTCCCTGAGGCATTCCAATAAGAGAGCACATAGTAGCTCAATTCCATCCACTGTTAGGAAGCATAAGAGGTCTGTGGAAGATGAGCTATGAGGGGAAATGAACAAAATCAAACCTCCTACATTTGATGGGGAGCACAAGAATGATGGATATGTAGAGACATGGTTGTTGGGCATGAGAAAGTATTTTCAATTGCATAATTATTCTTCTCATGCGGAAGGAAGAATTTCCATCTATCAACTCAAAGGGAAGGCATCTGTATGGTGGGATCAACTTGCGCAAGTAAAACACGTTAGAGAGAAGAATTTTACATGGAGGGATTTCAAGAGACATTTTGAAAGGAAGTACCTAACCAAGAGGTATTATGACAAGAAAATGAAAGAGTTCTTTGAACTCAAGCTGGGAAGTCTGTCCATTGATGAGTATGAAAGACTTGAATTTTTTTAAGTATGTTCCCTTCATCAAGGATGAGATAGTTAAGATTCAAAGGTATCTGAGTGGGCTTCCATCTTCCATCAGTGACAAGATCTAGTATGATGATCCTAAAACTATGAAAGAAACTATAAGGAGAGAAAAATGCTTATATGATCAACAAAAAGAAAATCCTACTTTCCAAAAAAACTTGGGGAGACAAGAAGAACTTTAAGAGGGAGCAGAGGAAGAAAGGAAACAAACCACCATTTTTCAGGAACGGTCCTCAAGGAAAACCAATTTTGAGAGAGCTCGGGATGGCTGAAGTAGGTGGGTAAAGGTCGAAGTCGGAACCTATGGAATGTTGGGGTTGTAAAGGAGATCATAGGTATATAGATTGTCCTCACAGAAACAACAAGATTTCACAATGTTCATCAATTTTAAATAGTGGAGGACATGGGAAGGAGAGTACCAATAATCTATGCAGCCTTGGACAACAAGAAAGTTGAGTTTCAATCACACATGATTGAATTTGAAGATATGATCAATAACCATGCCTTTACTATTTTAATAGACTCAGGATCTAGTCATAGTTACATAGATCCTAAAGTTGTGGAAATATTATGCTTACCAAGAAGCAAGCATGAGAAATATTAGCTGGTACAGCTGGCTACAGGAGTCAAGAGGAAATTTTTTGATTCAGTTAAATCATGTCCAGTGAACATGAATGGACTAAGTACCAAGGTAGATCTAAATATCTTTCCTTTAGGATCATATGATTTCCTAATTGGTATGGACAGGTTGGACCAACACTATGCCATTTTAGACTTTCATAACAAGGAATTCACTTGCTTCAATGAGGAAGGAAATCAGAGAGGAGTCTAAGGAATTCCCAGGATAGTTTCTATTAGAGAAATTTTAGCAATGCAGTTGGAGAAATGCTACAGGAAAGGCTGTCAAATATTTGCAACTCATATGGAGGAAGCATCTAAGGATAAGGTGCCAATTCTGGAGGACCATGCAGTCCTAGAAGATTTTGAACATGTGTTCAAGGAGGTACCATGACTACCTCCAAAGAGAGATATTGATTTCTCTATAAATTTGACGCCTGGAACAACCCCAATGTCAAAGACTCCCTATAGAATGAGTACATCGGAGCTGAAGGAACTACAAATGAAGCTTGAAGAGATTATGAAGAAGGAGTATATATGCCCAAGTGTATCCCCTTGGGGTGCACCAGTATTGTTGATAAATAAGAAATCTGGACCAATGAGGTTGTGCATTGATTTCAGATAGTTGAACAAAGTGACTATAAAGAACAAGTATCCTTTGTCGAGGATTGATGATCTCTTTGATCAATTGAACGATGAAAAGATATTTTCGAAGATATATCTCAAGTCAGGATACCATCAGGTAAGGATTAAAGAGGAAGACATCAGCAAGACTACCTTCAGAACAAGGTACGATCATTATGAGTTCACAGTGGTGCCATTTGGGTGATCAAATGCACCCATTGTTTTTATGTTCTTAATGAATGACATTTTCAGGGAATATTTGGACAAGTTTGTCATTGTCTTTTTGGATGAAATCCTTGTATATTCCAAGTCAAAAGAAGAGCATGAGCATCATTTGAGGATGGTGTTGCAAGTGCTAAGAGAGAATCAGTTGTATGCCCAATTTACGAAGTGTTCGTTTTATCAAAACATAATTCACTATTTGGGGCATATCATATCGGAAGAGGGATAGTTGTGGACCCTAAAAAGATTGAGGCCATTAAAGGGTGGGAAACACATAAAAATGTAACAGAAGTCAGATCCTTCATGGGTCTAGCTGGATACTATTCAAGGTTCATTGCAGGTTTTTCGAGAATATTTCACCCCATCACTTCCTTGAAAAGGAAGAGGAAGAAATTTCAATGGACATAAGTATGTAAAAGAATCTTCCAGCAATTGAAGCAACGGCTAACCAATGCTCCAATTCTGAAGATTGAAGATCTGAATGAAGATTTTATGGTTTGTACAGACGCATGTAAAGAAGGACTAGGAGGAGTCCTCAGCCAAAATGGGTTTGTGATATGTTTTGAGTCCAAAAAATTGAAAGAGAATGAAAGGCTATGCGCCACTCACGATTTGGAGTTGGTCGCCATTGTTCATGCTCTAAATAAATGGAGACATTACCTCATGGGAAAGAGTTTTGAGCTCAAGACAGGCCATCATGGTCTGAAGTATTTGTTTGATCAGCCTACATTGAATGCCAGGCATAGTAGATGGTTGGAATTCCTCTGTGAATATGACTTTGATATCAAGCACATCAAATGAAAGGAGAAAAAAGTGGTTGATACACTCAGTGGGAGAGTGCATGAACTGCATGCTATATCCATCAGCATGTATCAGACAGATATTCAAGGCAAAATCTTTGAGGATGCAAAATTTTATTCGCAATACATAGAATTGCAACAAAATTGCAGCAAGGTAAAATGCAGCAGAAGGATGAATATTTCAAATTGGGAATTGATGGAATTCTCTTGTACAGAAACATATTTTATGTACCCAACTCTTATGAATTGAAGAGTGAAATTTTAAAATAAATGCACAATGTACCTTATGTAGGACACCCAGGATATCAAAAAACAATTTCAACAGTCAAAAGCCAATATTATTGGCCAGGCATGAAGAAGGAAGTTGTTGAATTTATTGCCAAATGCTTTGAATGTCAAAAGGTAAAGGTTGAGCATAGACACTCAGCTGGTTTGGTACATCCGTTAACCATTCCTGAGTGGAAGTGGGAAGTGGTGAAAATGGATTTCATCACATGATTTCCAAGAACAAGAAAGCATCATGATGCAATCATGGTAGTAGTGGACAAGCTTACTAAAGCTGCCCATTTTATTCCATTGAAGACCACTCACAAGGAAACTAATGATGTTGATATTTGTATGAGGGAGGTACCATGACTACATGGTATTCCAAAGGAAATTGTGTCTGACAGAGACCCAAATTTTACCTCAAAGTTATGGAGAGGACTATTCGAGGGGTCCGGAACAAACCTAAACTTCAACACATCCTATCACCCTATGTCATATGGACAAACATAAAGAGTAAGCAAAGTGATATAAGACATGCTAAGGATTTATGTGATGGACAAACCATCTAAATGGGAATATTATCTACACTTGGTAGAATTTTCCTAAAACAATGGGTATCAAGCATCATTGAAGATGAGCTCGTTTGAAGCACTTTATGGTAGAAAGTGAAACACCCCAATAAGTTGGTACAATCCCACTAATAGGGAAGTGGTTGGGCCGGAGTTTCTCAAAGAAATGGTGAAGATTAAACAAAATTTGAAGACTGCCCAAGATAGACAGCAAATTTATGCAGACAAAGGCAGAAACCACAGAGAGTTTAAAGTGGGTGACCATGTTTTCTTGAAGGTGAAAGCCAACAAAAGTTCTCTGAAGCTGGGAATTTGTTCCAAGTTGGCAGCCAAATTTTGTGGACCATTTGAAATCCTAGAAAGGATTGGACCAGTAGCTTATATACTTTCATTTCCTACATCCATGATTATTAATAATGTATTTCATGTATCATTGCTCAAGAAGTATATACCTGATGCTAATCATGTGATTGATTGGAATGTGATCCAGGTGGAACAAGAAGGCGCTTTGCAAGTGTAGCTTGAGCGCATACTGGACTGGAAGAGAAAGAAACTCTAGAATTGAGTCGTAAATCTTGTAAAGTTTCAGTGGACCTGGTACGGTTCTGAGGACGCAACATGAGAACATGAAGATGCTATGCGAGCAAGGTACCCACATCTTTTTGAAGATTTTGAAAATCTTGTTGTTGTTGTGTAAAGAGTAGTACTAAGGATAGTGGAAAAATAAGGGGAGGGGATTGTAACACCCCAAGGTTGAGCCCCTGCGGAATTGTAATTATTCTTATAGGCTGGTGAGCTGAGTGGTTATAAACTAAGAGACTTATGTGTTTATTAGGCTAGTGAGACAGATGTTAACACCAATGAGCCTGATTCTGTATATGTAAATACACACATATCATTAATAAAATTACATTTTTACGTGTAGACCCTCCACGAAGAAAGAGTTATGGGGGACTAAGCTCCACTAGGTGGGGAAGGGGTTAAGTGTCTAAGAATAGGGGCTAATCTAGAGGGCTTACCTCTAAAAGAACAATATTATATTATTATTTCCTAGAAGCTAAGGTTTGGTATAACATGTTGTCCTAAGTTCCTGGTGGAAAGGGGGATAAGTGTTAAGTGGAGCTCATGCAGCTTCAGGGAGACATGTGTCAACCTGGGTGCATGCAGTTTTAAGTGGGAAATTCAGCTCATTGTGGGTCCATTGATTCACCAGTCTCATGATTCTCACGATTGTCACGATACTTCACCATTGCATTGGCCCTCTCATGAGGTTAGCCACCTTGGAAGAGAGTCATACTCCCCACTGATGCACGAGCCAGTGTAACCTACAGATACTGGATTTGTCCTACGTATTTCCTGAGAAGCTCGACGAAATTGTATTTTTCCTGAGTCGTGTTGTGTCGTAGCGGTTGGCGGTTGCTACCAACGCATTTTTGGCTAATCTTGGGTTTTGTCATATTTTGTGTCCATACCTGTTTTATATGGTTGACTTCACCTATGTGTTACCCAAATTTTGTTGTTGACATCACCTGTGTATGTTTGACATAAGAGATTAATTGAGGAAGCAAGTTCTCGGGCCTGTGAGCAACTCTCCCAGGTGAGAGAGTTTGTTGGGAAGTGAGTTCTCTTGGAGGGAGTCTCGTAGCAGCTACAGTACTCTGAGAATTCCAATCCATTCTATTGCTGAAGCCCAAGGTAAGGGAGGTGTAGTAGATGATGGACTTGTATTAGTGAAGGTGTATCATCCTGGGGTGGAGTAGGCGTGTGGGGAATGAGGGTCTATGGGTTGTGGGTGTAAGTGGCTCCTAGGATAAAACATCCTTCATGTTGTTCTATGCAACTTCCTTGTTGTCCTTGGAAAGCCTAGAATTCCCTTACTCGATGGAGTTTTTCCCAAATCGTGGGTGACCCACTGCTGAGCGTGATGAGCAGTGTGGTCTAAGGATGGGAGGTTCATAGAAGGTCTGCACGCAGTTGGTGGTCACCTATTAAAATGAAAGTACCAATTTTTTGTCCTTTGTATGATGTGTATTGTAGTTGCATTATAATTAATGAGTAATGCATGTATATATATATGTTGCATGTATGTGTTAATGGTGCTTCCCCATGAACAGGTGTATGAGTAGAGTATTGACGTCTGTTTAATTGCATTAGATAGATATATATTTATATGTGTGAATACCGAATGTTATCTCTATCTTCCAGTTAAGTTTTATATGTGATTATTTCCACAAAGTTACTTGGTGGCATGGCCTAGCTTATTGTTTAAGGTCGGGAATGTCACAGAAATGGTATCATAGAAGTAAAGGAAACCGAAAAGGTTGCTTCGGTAGCATTACCCGGTCGGGGTCACCGGCTGAGGAACGTTACACTTTGTAATGAATACCAACCTTTATGTCACGATATTAGGATCTTATGACATAGTGATCGGTATGGATTGGTTGGAATCGCATGATGCGATACTCAACTGTAAGATGAAATGGTTAAGTTTAATAGATGACTTGGGACAGAGTAGAGTGATTATAGAAATGAACCAAGGGGTGTCCTTGATATTTATTTCTTCTCTACAGCTACAAAAGAGTATGTGCAAGGGATGCAAGCTATGTGCAATCTTAGCGCTAAATGAAAAGGGCGAGGCGGAAGGATTAGAAAACCTTCCTGTAGTACAAGATTTTGCAGACGTGTTTCCAGAAGAGTTACCAGGGTTACTTCTTGAAAGAGAGTTGGAGTTTACAATATACTTGAAACCCAAAACTGAACCAATAGCAAGAGCGCCATATCGGATGTCAACGCTTGATTTATAGGAGTTGAAAATGCAATTGAAGGAATTATTGGACTTGGGACTCATACGTCCAAGTGTATCACCTTGGGGTGCGTCAATTATTTTTGTAAGAAAGAAGGATGGATAGTGGATACTTTGTATTGACTACCGTCAATTGAATAAAGAGACGATCAAGAACCAATATCCATTGTGAAGAATAGACGATTTGTTTGATCAGATGAAGGGAGCGATGATTTTTTTGCATATTAACTTGAGATCAGGATATCACCAATTATGGATTAAAGAGGAAGATATCCCTAAGACCGCTTTTAAGATGAGATTCAGACACTATGAGTTTACAGTTTTACCATTTGGACTGACAAACGCCCCAGGGGTATTCATGAGCTTGACGAATGGGGTGTTCCATGAATTCTTGGGCAAGCTTGTTCAATTATTTATTAATGAGATAATGATGTATTCTCACATGAAAGAGGAACATGATGAACATTTAATATTGGTACTACAATGTCTATGAGAAAACAAATTGTACAGGAAGATATCAAAATGTTATTTTTACCAATCAAAGATTCATTACTTGGGATATATCATATCTGATGAAGGTATCACTATGGATCCAGCGAAATTAGAGGCTATTATGGAATGGCCTGCACCAACAAATGTACAAGAAGTATGCATCTTTATGGGTTTATAAGGATATTACCGATGGTTCATCGAAGGTTTTTCGAAGATAGAAAATCTGATCACATAATTGCAAAAGAAAAACAAGAAGTTTGTATGGAATAAGAAATGCGTGGAATAATTTCAAAGACTCAATGAGTTGTTGACGACAACGTTGATACTGAAAGTCCCTAACATGGACAAGGAATTATTGGTATGCATGGATGCATCCAAGGAAGGTTTAGGCAGAGTGTTGATGCAAGACGATTGAGTGATTGCTTAAATTTCAAGGAAATTGAGAAAGCGTGAGGAGAACTACGCAACGCATGACTTGGAGTTATTGGAAATTGTATATGCCTTGAGAGTTTGGAGACACTATCTGATTGGACAAAAATTTGAATTAAAGACATATCACTGTGGATTGCGGCATATATTTATGAAGAGTGACTTGAACGCGCAACAAAGGCATTGGTCAAAATTACTTAACACATACAATTTTGATATTACTTACATTAAAGGAACGATGAACAGAGTGGCAGATGCATTGAGTCAGAGACCACATATATTTTCGGTAATACCTCTTAAGAAAAAACTTCGAGGAAATATTCTAGCATTATAGATAGATGATGATTAGTACAAGGAAGTTAAGGAATATATTGAACAAAATACCATGATGGTACCGAAGTTTGAAGGTTATACATTGGACAATGATGGATTGATGAGGTATAACAATAGGATTTGTGTACCGCCTAACTATGAATTGAGAATTTTTATCTTAAGAGAAGCTCATAGAGCAGTGTACATGGCTCATCCAGGAGTCATGAAGATGAAGGCATACCTTAAGCCTTGATTCTGCTGGAAGGGAATGAAAGAAAACATATTTAGTTACATGGCGCTATGTCTATAATGTCAGCAAGTGAAAGTTGAACATAGACATCCGACGTGATTATTACAGCCACACATTATTTTGGAATCGAAATAAGAGGTCAATTCGATGGATTTTATTGATTTATTTCCACTGACGGTAAGGAGACACGACTCAATTTTCATGGTAGTTGAAACCCTGACAGAGAGTGCACACTTTATTCTTGTATGTACGACATATCAGGTGCTAGACATAGCAAGAGTCTTTGTGAGGGATATTGTGAGATTACATGGTATACCAAGAAGACCATATACAATGAAGGATCGGTGTTTGCAAGGCGATTTTGGATCAGTTTCCAAGAGGCTTTGGGAAAATAACTAAACTTTAGTACAACATATCACCCTGAGATAGACGAGTATACAGAAAGAACGAACCAAATTTTGGAAGATATGTTGCGTATGTATGTAATGGACCAACAAAAATGTTGGGAAGAGTTCTTTCCACTGGTAGAGTTTGCATACAACAACAACTATCAAAGTACCATTAAGATGGCATCGTTTGAGTTTCTTTACAGGAGACCATGTCGGATGTCATTGAGTTGGGATCGACTCTATGATAGGGTCCTGGTAGGACTGGAAGTAATTCAAGAAATGGAATAACAAATGAAATCGATAAGACAAAGGATTAAAGAAGCACAAGATCGGTAGAAGAGTTATGTCGATGTGCATCACGTTGACTACAGTTATGAAGTTGGCGACCGAGTTTTCTTGTGGTTGAAACTGTACAAGAGTTCGATCAAGTTTGGGAAGGGTGCTAAAATATCTCCTAGGTTTGTGGGACCTTTTGAAGTTATGGAAAATAAAGGACCCATGGCTTATCGACTAGCCTTGCCTGATTCTTTGAGGCGTATGCACGATGTATTTCGTGTATTTGTTTTGAAACATTATGTTAGTGATCCTACACATGTGATTGACATGAGTTCTTTGCAGGTGTCGGACGAGGGTACTCTCACAGTGGAGCCAATTCACATTCTGGACCATCGCATTTGACTACTATGACGTCGAATAGTCGAACAGTTCAAGGTCCAGTGGGACAATTATAGTCCACACTCGACTACCTAGGAGGATGCATATGATATGCGCTAGCAATTTCCTTACTTGTTTGATAGATTAGTCATATAGATCTATGTCAGATACTTGTATTTACTTACATTTATACATTGTACAACTTTGAGAAAAAGTTTAAAACAAGAGGGGGTGTATGTAACATCTCTCTCTACTGAACACACTTTTATCGACTTATTCTTTGAGACACTTGCATGCAAGTGATCCGGTTATGGTACATAGTGATTTTATTTCAATTATGGATTATACATGTTGATGATGTGGTGTGACTTATTGTCTCGATATATATGTATTGACATAGGCTATTGACAATTTTACCTAAGTGTGCAAGAAACATGATTAATTATGGATGCTCATGGCATCGATGGAACTCCTTGGACTCCGGACTAAGTCAAGGAGTGGATTATATTTTGTTTGAGTATTTCATTTTATACATATATGATATGTGATTAATTATAGTATGATTATTTATATTAATCATTGACAATGTTTTTTCAATGGATGCAAGCTGGTGATGCTTGCTAATCTGACTCACATAAGGAGTAAAGGGGCCATGCACAGAAAACCAGACATTGAGGGAGAGGCATGTGGCAGAGTCCATTTCACGGCCTACTAGCACTCCCTCTGTAACTCGAATTGTAGGTTAATGATTACCTAGTTCGAGAGTTCCACAATATCGTGAGGGAAAACTAAGACAGTCAGTCAGGAAGAATTCTAAGGTGCGCACAATAAGGCATAGTCCTTATTCCTTAGAAGCCCTTAGTCTCTCACAAGGTCAACTGAGTGGAGTATTGACTCCAAGGGTTGGAAAAACTACTGAAACAATTCAAAAGGTGAGTGGCACCCTTCGAGAATGGAGGTGCGTCTTGAAGGGCAGGTTGCGTAAATAAAAACTTGAGTCAATAAATCTAGGTGGCCTAGAAAACCTTGAAATCATTAGGCCTCGCCAGATTTAAAGAATTAATTAAAGAGTGAAATTAATAAATATAAATCCCCAAAAATAATCAAAGCCTACTTCAAAGACTAAGCCTGAGTCTAAGTTAGTTAGGGGACTAAATTAATTTATTAATTAAATTAAAAGAAATAAGATAAATCAATTTAAGAATTTAAATAATGAGAAAATCAAAATGAGATATAATGCACATGTTTGCATGAAATTAATAAAAGGGAATTTTAAAATAAGAAAGAAATAAAATATGAGAGAATAGGTGTACGCATAAGATGGTATCTAGAGTTTAGCTACCACTAGTCTAACTATAAGAAGACTCCTAACCAAACTCTAACTAAGATCTAGTTAGGAGACACTCATTAATTGAGAATTTGGGGAATAAAGAGACAACTAAGAATGATTTTAGGAACGTATTGGGGAATGTCAGGGAAATTCAATTTTAATTAAAATAAAATATGTAATTACTTGTGCAACTTGGGGAGAGGGTGACAAGTGTGAGGGTGAATAATCCTAATTTATTTAATTAACAAGTTAATTAATTGTGCATGTGGACATGTGTCCGAGAGGAAATTCCTATAAAACAAATGGTCTGGATGAGAAATTGATCACACTGGTTATTGGTAAATCTATGCTTCCAAAATCATTTTTGAACTATATTTTACTTGTGAGAGTTGGGAAACCAAGTTTGAGGCTAGAGTGGTAGATCTCCCTTGCCAGGAAAACTTGGATCTATAGTATTTCTGGTTTTTTTGCTTGGCCCCTTTGCGGCTCGGGGGGATAAGTGGAAAGCAGAGTACCCCTAGCGTTGGTTGGGAGGTACTGGTGAAGTCTCTATGATTAGAAAGTAGCAGATTGTAAGGAACTCCAGTTACAGAGGAACATCTTCTAGGACCATCTTCATTGGTTACGGTATTCGTATTTGAGATTTGAAATTGTAATAAGACTAAGTTGTATATTAGTTTTTAGAAATGGTCGTACACTGTATGGGATCTTTCATATTGAATTTGCAAGTTTCCTTGATCGTTTTGTAATATAGAAGATGAATTTCTAGCATGGTTGCTTCCAATTTTTCAAACTAAATGTATTGGAATTTCTTTATTTGTTGTCTTTACATTTTACCAATCCTTTGGATTTTTATTTACATGGTTGTTGCAAATGGATATATATATATATATATATATATATATATATATATATATATATATATATATATATATATATGTTGTGTGTGTGTGTGTGTATTTTCTTAGTCGTTGTTAGTGATTGAATATCATAATTTTATTTTAATTTATTAGTTTTTATAGTTGTGATGTATGCGGTGGAATGGGTCATGTTTTGTATGATTGAAAAGAATGATATGTTATTCATGTTGATCTTGGGTGAATTCCATTTTGAAAGAGGTAAACTTCATGTCATTACTTGTGTATGGAAATTGATTTTTGGTTATGGAACCAAAATTTATGTGTGTTAAATAAAAAGAAATTTGAATTCCCATGGGCTCTATGATCCGATTGAGTTGATTGAGTACATTCTGGAATTGTTGAATTATATTTATCGGTGGGTTAGGAAATTTGTAAAGTTAGTTGCTGACATTTGTTTTGCTTCCCATAATTTAATTTAATTGTCTTGTTGAAGCAATATCCAAAACGAATTTGCATTTTTGTTTTCTTATGGCTTAAATAATTGGGAATTTTTGGAATTGAATTAGAGGTGGTTTAGAAAATTTAGACTTTATTTACGAATTGAATCTGTGTAGAATCTCTATCTTGATTTGTTGAACCTTTAAAAATCATTTTGTTGATACAGGAATTTCATGTTTTATTTCATTTGGTTCAATCCAATTTTAATTCCTGGTTCTTTGTTTTATTCTTTGATCACCTTGAACGATTTTCCTCTTGTGCCTTTGAACCTCTGCCATTATCACATTGCAACTCCTACCATTTTCGAAACCTTTATTTTCTTTCTATTTATTTTAATTCAAAATTATCAGAATTTAGTTTTGTTTCAAGGTTCGAATCAGGTGTCGGATCGAGTGTTGGATTAGGTTCCATATGGAAACATTTCTCTTTGAATATAATAGTGTTAATTACCATGTTCATGTTTGGTCTACCCATTTCTAGTTAGTTTCTTTTTGTATTGATTTTCCTCATTTTTAAAATAGTGTTAACATTCGTAGAGTTAAAACCAATAAGGGTGAGTTTTGTGATTGTATTGTTTGGCATATAACCCGAAACTTACAATTTTATTTTATTTTATTTTATTTATTTATTTTTTACTCGGGGAATCGGCAACTCGCGGTTCTTGTACTCGCGTGACACGGGGTCGATCCCCAGGCGGCTACCACTATAACCCCAGGTGCAACCACCCAACCTGCAAGAATGGCGCACGAGTAAGTCCGGGTGAGAATCGAACATGAGACTTCATTTACAAATTTCCTTCCATTTACACGGCACTTGCCAATCCGTCTACACCCGTGCGGGCCCGAAACTTACAATTTCAATGTGACTGTTGTCATACTTTTAAAACAACCCAGAACTTTAAAATTTAGATATCATTGTTCTTTTATTTGTTGGAATTTTACTTTGTTAGCATTTTAATTCGAAATAAATTTGAGGATACAGGCAATAATAGACTTACCCGAGAAAAGTTTGTGTTAATTTACTACCCGTCCTTAAATCTTTTCAATAAAAGAATCGTTTTGCTGCCTATTGAGTTAATTTCAAATTATCAGAAATTAGGTGTCGGATTAAGTGTCAGATTGTGTTGTGTTCCGTTTCAAGGACCGCAACAAGTTTTAGATTGTTCTGCACGCCGGATCAAGGGTCGGATTAGATTCCATAACTTTGTTGATTGAGAGATTTGCATGTTAGCCTTCTCACCTAGGTTTAGTTCCTTTAGTGGACATGTTGTTTACTCTTAAATAAAGTTGTGAAGGGACTTGTATGAAAATTTATGGCCTAAACTTACAGAAAAAAATACCTCCATGTAAAGAATCTTCCACCATTGAATTTGCTCTTGGTAAACAAGAATTATATGTCTACCTTAATAATATCACATGGGTTGATTATTGATCTTTTTTTGTTTCTTACATTGGAGATGTGATTTAGTATTTAAATACTATTATGTATTGTTAAATAAGATTTGATCCTTCTTAATTTATTTTATTAGAATTGAAGGTTAACAATTTAGTTCTTTATTTATTGTTAAAATAATATTGTATCCTTCTTTAATTCTTTTAAATGGAATTAAGTCAGCATTGAGTTCTTTATTTAATTATTTATATAAGACTATGATCTTCTTTAAATTCTTTCTAAGGGATATGTAGGATGGTATGTGAAGTCTATTTATAGGCTTAATGTATTTTGATCCTCTTGTTTCTTTTTAAATGGATATGCAACAACTTGAATTATTTTGTCTTTTATGATTGAATTCTATAGTTAAATTAGAGTTCTTAAAATGGTATGGAAATCCTAATGTTTTGCTTAAGGAATAATTAATCTTCTTGTGGGATTTGGAAACAAAAAAGGAAACGTAAACTAGTATTTGAACTACTTACTTATTCTTAAATAAGATATACCTAGTTTTTAAGATACATATTTGAACTACTTGGGGATTGTATTTGTTAAGAAGCTTGAAGCATTTGATATTGATGCTTGACTTTAAATGAAGCGGACCTTAAAAACCACCATTGATGATTAGAAATAGATCTCTATCTACTACTAAAATTGTACTTATGCTAATGGGGTTCTTATTAATCTTTATGTAATATTTTCTTATTCAAAATTACACTTCAGCATTGCTTGAAAAATTGATTAAGTAGAGTAGATTATTATTTTCACTATGATGAATCAGTGGTTAAGTATGCTGATAATTCTAGTCTTGAATAGCGGTGTATGATTGAATTAATCGGATTTAGATACTTCCTTGCTCCTCAGAACAATCGCTAGTCTTGAGACCTTAAATGGTCAAAATCAATTGGATGAATCATGGACTTGAGTATTGCTTCTGTGTCTTGGAGGTCCTAACCATTCATGATAGGTTGGGCAGGTAGCTTCCTTATGTTATCTTTATGAGATACCGTTGATTGAATAATAGTGATGTTGATCTCAGTTAATTGTGATGAAATTGATTGTGTAGTTATTAATATGTGTTTTGACGCATGTCACTTGTCGTAAATTTTGTATATATATATATTTACCTCTTTTGTACATCACTTTTTCTGTCGTAATGGAGGGGATGTTACAACTTCGTAGGCCTTGGCTTTATTACATTACTTGTACAACTAGCTATGTATTTACAATCACCATCCTTTCATCACGTTAGCAACACCAATTCCTTGACACTATAAGAATCTTTAGGAAGCTCTCTATACTCAATATATTGCACATTAAACATTACATTCATATTTCCCTTCTCTATCTTGAGGAATTAAGAGCATCCACTTTGTTCTTAGGCTTCTGATTGTCATTTTCTATCAGCTAGTATCTCCCATACCTCTATTAGACAATCTCTTGTTGTACACAACAAACAACTATAATAATAAAAAAACACCCACAACTCTTCTTTGAAATTTAAATTATATTCACTTACTATAGTCCATCAATACATGCATTCTTGTGCTTAAGGCACCAACAACCTTTGTTCCTTGTTTGTTAATCCTTGACTTTAAGTCAAATTTATATCGATATTCTAGTTATTTTCATTTATAGGAATCATGTTTACATGTTACCAAGCATAGCCATTACATATTCATTACACTCTTAGTTAGGGGAAATTTTAGGGGCTCCATTGGGCTAATTTTCCATTTTTTTTTCCAAAAAAAGATTTGTCAATATCCATTTTTTAAAACAATTTTCCCAAATTCTATAGGATAAAATCATTTTGCTTTAAAAATCGCCAACATTTTCTAGAAAATATACAAAAACTTAGAAATTTGATTTTTTACAAAACTACCGCCAAACATTTTATAGTTGGCACTTTAAGATTGAGTGAGATTTACAAAGTTTTCATATTTCAAGATAAATATGGATCCTTAAAATTTTCCCTTCTCTTAGCCTAAATATCTTGCTTGTTAAACAGTGTTTCCATATCCCCATGAATGCTTCCAATTTTTCAAGGTATATAATATCAAACAATAATCTATGCCTCTTGTACATCCATGTCTTTGTAATAGTGTCCCCCCTTCCAGTTTAATGCATCTTATAAAATTCCCATAATATCTTTTTTCCATATCCTAGAGGAATTTTGCATCAGTCACGATGACATTTCTTGGTCCAAACTATACCTAGGTCTAGATTCTTTTAATTATTTTTGGAAAAACAAAGTGTCCCTTTAGTATAACTAAACCTTTACTCATCTTCCCGTCTGAAAAGAATTTCCAATGAATATTTATTTTTCTAAATCGGATGTTGGAGATACAAGTCATAAGCTCTAGAATATAGTTACATAGACTCATTTGTGACTTTATCAAATTCCACCAAACTGGTTGTTAAGGAGTGTTTTTTCACCTAGCCATAAATGTAACATCTTGCTCTTGTGCACACTGAGCAAACTTATTCTTTGAGGACACTTGGTCGCAAGTGATCCAGATTATTATACTATTAAACTTTTGATTTGGATTATGAGGCGTTATGGGTTGATGACGTGTTGTTTTGATGCCTTGGCATTGATAGGTGCTATTGACTCAGTTTTACTGAGTGTGAAGGAATTTGGACCTCGAGGATGCATAGACATCGATGGAACCCCTTGGACTCTGGATCGAGTTGGGGAATGAACTACTGGGGTTTGATTGTTTTATATGTGATATTAGTGACTCTGATTAGATGATATGATTATGGATATATTTCTGACATGATTTGTTGATGATGCAGGCTGACGATAGCTTTCCGACTAGACTCACATGTGGAGTAGAGGGGTCACGCATGACTACCAGAGATATTGAGGGAGAGGTGTGGACAACAACCCTGCCATAGTCTACTAGCACTCCCATCGTGGCTCCAACTATAGGTTAATGTTTACCTAGTTTGAGAGGACCCACGATGCCGTGAGGGAAAACTGTGACAGTTGCTCACGATGATTCTAAGGGGCATGCAATAAGGCGGGGGCCTTATTCCTTAGAGGCCCTTAGTCTCCCACAAGTTCACCTGGCGGAGTATTGACTCCAGGGGTTTTTGATGTCTACCAAGTCAGTCAAGAGGCAAGTGGCACCCTTGGAGCATGCGGTGCATATTGAAGGGCACGTCGCGCAATGAAAATGGAAAGAGGCGAGTGGCACCCTTGGAGCACGTAGTGTGCCCTGAAGGGCACGTTGTGTAAGGGAAACATATGAGGTGAGTGGCACCCTTGGAGCACCTAGTGCGCCCTAAAGGGCACGTCGCATTGTTAATGATAAATGAATGAACCTAGATGGCCTTAGGTTGAAAAATGTAATAAGAAATTTTTAAAACAATTTCCCTAATAAAATGTCGCCCAGCACAAAAATTAAAGTCTAGGTCTA
>ML781539.1:676405-689246 GCA_009831015.1 Picea engelmannii
AACAAGTTCATTTTTAAAATGTAAATCATAATTTAGAGTTTGATATATATAGTAAACAAGTCGATAAACTCTGGAAGCATAAGTCGATGGTTGATGTTGTTCCAAGAATATGACTTCAAAATTTGTGTCAAATTAGGGAAATCTAATGTTAAACCTAATTATCTGTCATGGAGATGAAATAGGGAACTTGAAGGAGAGGAGGGAGAAGACTTTCCTAATTCTAACATGTTCAAGGTTCCACCTGCATCATGTTATCTAGAGGATGTTCAATATTTTTTGTGGCACAAAAAGGCACTAGACAAGATGAGTATGACAAATAGATGAATTCTAGTTCAAAAGACACTCTAATTAAAAATTTTAGTAGGTAATTTATATAGAGTCCAAATTAATGGTATATAAATAAAATGTGTGCAACCACTGGAAACAAATAATTTGATTAGCAAGGCATATTTTGGCATAGTAGGGGGGCATTCCTCTCTTACTAAGACAACCCAAAAAATCCTATGTTCAAGACTATGGTGTCCTAAAATCTTTAAGGATTGTTTCAAATGATTAAGGATTCAATTGAAATCATCATTCAAATTAAACAATATCAAAATGAATGCAATCGGAACAAAGTAAAGAATGCTCTGCTTTCAGTTACCATAAAACATGGTCAAATCTTGACAGGCCTGTTTCGTATCAAACGAAATTAAGCAATGAATCAAATCGTATAAGATACGATGTAATCGTAATCAATACAACCATAATCGAACAGAATCGTAATCATATAAGATATGATATGCCACAGCATAATTATAATCGATGCAATTGAACACAAAATAGATTTGTTACAGCTGTAACGATATACATAAAGTTCATGTCGTTTCAATCAAATATGGAAAGACAGTTACAATGTAAGTGTTTACACGGTATACAGACAGGATCACATAATGATCGTAACCATTGACAAGATTAATAATCATAGACCGAGTAACAATCAGAGAAGATCGTAATTGTGTTAAAAATAGAAACAAGTCTCTATTCTGGGCATGATCATTTACGTCCAACAAATCAAATTTGAACAATATATTCGTTGCAATATGAACCGAGCTGAGAACACGGTCAAACCATATCATGCGAATCGAATAGTTGGATACAACAGTTATGACTTACATCTATTCGCAAATTGGTTACACCTTAACAGGATGGTATTCGAATTGTTCATAAGATATAAAATCACAACAATTAACTATAATTGCCAACCATATCATCTAGAATATCACCAATTTGAATCAAATATTGACTGTGTTTGAAAGTTAAATAACAGAAACAACCTGTGTTTAGACAGAGTATTCAATTGAAACTAAATTAAAACAATCGAATCTATCCTATGATTAATCGAACCAAAACCAAATCCAATCAAAGCTAATTCAGAAATTCGATTAATCAAAACAAACTTATATACAATAATGCATGCTTATTAAACAATTTCAAAGTGACGCTATGCACAGAGCTGTGAGTTCATCATATAAACAAGTGATAATCATACCAGTATGACTGTTCAGACTATGCCAGCTTTGAGTTTACCACCGCTGTAGCAGACTCCACATTTTTGAACAAAATCGAACCAGACGTTCGTTGCTTCTTATCAGTGGATGGCATCTTTGCCTTTTGACTGGTGAGCTTTGCAACTTGATCTTCCAGATCGTGAATTCTGGATTGCAGCATTGGAACATCAATGTAATACCTTTCCATCCATGCACCACACTGATCACACGGTGGAGTTGCTAGTTGAGATGGAACAGGAGAGGGTTTTGACGAGTCACCAGGGGTTTCACAGAGCATTTTGATGCCGGGATAATTTGGATCATCTCGTAAACAAGGAGGTAGGTTTTTCACAAAATCATATGATGGTTTATCACACAGAACTTCAGAATAGGGATACTCTCTTGCTAGGAAACGCTCAATTTCTGAGTCAGAATCTTCACTGAGCACAATAGGGTCAGGGTTGACAGGTGCCTTTGGTCTGTTTCTTGCCATGCGAGAGATTAACCGGGCGTTATTCTTGCCTTTAAAATTGGCATTAGGTTTGGTCTTGGGCTTTTTAGCCACGGGTTTAACATTGTCCACATCTGTGGTGACAGAATTGGGTAGGTCAATAGATGGCTCGGGTAGGGGTTTGGGTAGCAGGGTACTGTAAGGGACAGGGGGTACTAACTTTCTCTCGCTCACCACAGGTTTGTCAACCTGTGGTGGGCTTGACTCATCAAAATCATTACGTTTAAGAAAATCTTCCCAACAGTCTCGGTGCAACCCTAAGTGATATACCACAAGCATTTTAATTAACCCCATGTGAAACAGGCTGGTATCGGCCTGGTTTCGTTTATACCTTTTGGACATTTTAAACAAACTCCTATGCAAGTAGTGAGGCATGTTAAGTTCATAGCCCATGAAAACCATAAGAAGCCGAAGGTGATACAAGAAAATGAAGCAATACCTGCCCTCACAAGTGATGAATTTCTTAGTTATCATCAGCAAGTCATGCCAACGTTGCTTCAGCATGTTTACAGGCAAACCCTTGTCACAAGAGCTCACTCTTCGTGACTGAAAGAGTAATGTCCACGGGACATCCTCTACTTTACAATTTTTCGACCATCTCTGTCCAACAGTAGGCAGACCGGTGACTAGACTGAGGAACTGTTCGTTGATTTCCAACTGCACATCCCCAAGCTTGGCTCGGCAGCCATCGAAGGTTAATGCAAATTGCCGAGCCACACCAGGGTTATAACCATCAAACTTTCGGATGAAAGGGAGACATCCGAATTCCTCCAGGTCGCTATATGCACCATCAAACATCAACAAATCTTGGCAACCATTGGGTTCAGCCCTTACGACTGGATCCATGGCGCGGGCATCATGGTAGGGTTCGGATCAAACACACAGGAGCATAATCGATATGGCTAACAACTGCAAGCGCTCAAAGAGGAGGAAAATCAATAGGCGCGTGCGAAGGTGGTGGGTTAGTTCACCGCCATGCAAAACATTAGTGGCACAGTACAGCACTGTTTAATCAATTATGACATCACTCAAACCACATTAATCAGCTAACACAAGAATTTAAACGGTGGATAGTGATACCAAGGCACCATTGTATCGTTTGAAACCACAAACATTCAATATAGAATCAAACCAAAGTTAATACGTGCCACTAATCAATGTAAAACCAAAACCATATATCAATGCGCCATAGTATAATTCAAACCAAAGTAAATCCAAATGTTTCATCAATGCGCCAAGTGTATAATCAAACATTGCCATTCAATATGAAATCAAACTCATACGTTACCATGTGCTTGTTGCACAATATATAATCAAAGTCTTGTAACATTGTGACCAATGACTTTATGAAATCGATAAGCTTAGAGGTTAAGATAGTAAGGATCACATTATATAAAACAAGATCAACCATGACCCTTATGCAATCAATTATAACTGATAACTTATCATGCTCAATGCCATACCAAAAAAATCAAGTTGCGCAATCGAAGTAAAGATAGGCGAATGGACATGGTTTGAAAAATCATTCCAGCGACTTAATAGCAAACCAAAGGTAAGTGCCTTTCAGAATATCAACGAGCAGACCACGACAGTTAGAATAACGATGGAAGAGTTTTCACGCTTTCAGTCGTGAAAACTAATTTGAAACCAATTTGCAAACATCGCATAGAATGAAAATATCGTCTCTTTGCAAAATGCGACAGTAATTTGAAGTTCAGAAGATGTAGGTGTAGGCAGCTTTTAGAGCAATTGAAAAAATTGAATTGGATGCCAACAATGGCGACACACTGGGAGAAGCAGTTATCTCTGTTGAAAGAAACCAATTCATATTAGGACAGCAGAGAAAAATTCAACTCAGAAAGAACAACCAAAAATCGTACAAACATCATCATTTACCATCTTTCCCAACAGTGTTTTAAAAGATGAAAACTAATAACAGTCTCAAGATCAACAGGTCACGATATTAATGATAAAATATTCAATACTGTTGGCATGGCCACTGCTGCCAGCAGGCGTCCATAGCCTCGAGTGGGTTTCCATTTAACCCACTCGGACCTCTGTATCCTGTCAAGAAGTTCTAGATCAGAGTAAAGGACTTTTTAAGAGGTTTCTTATAATTTTTACAGATTTTTTGTTTACTTACATTGCTTCGCTACCAGCAGGCCTGTTCAGTACCCCGACGAAGTTGTCTTGGCGCCATGCTTGCATTTACCCGCTGCCAGCGGACCTGTTCAGTATCCCAGCGGGTTTACAAACACTTCCCACAGCTCATATTGATATTTTTATTTTGTTTTTTCCTTTGAGTATAGCTGAGCGGGGTGACGCTGAAAAATCTTGATATTTTAACATATTTTCAGACCTCATCAGAATTTTTTTTGACACAGTCCTTTATCCAACTCCAGAAATGTTTTATTTCTAAAACAACTTACTATGATAGGGAGACATCCTTTTGAGTCATTCCTCTACGGAAAAGGGACAGCATAAAAAGATTAAAGATGATCATGACAAACTTCACTCAGAGATTGAAATTAGAAAACTTCTTTCAAACAACAAAATTTTCAAACATAAATATCAATTTCAGAAATATATATCACTGATGTTCGTACAACTTTTCAAGAGTTATCTCAGCGAAGAAATTTTTCCATGATTTGAATCTGAATTGTTCAGTACACAGGCATGCATATCTTTCAAAAAACATAAAAAACCGATCAATTCAAATCAAAATCAAAACAGGAAGAAAATAAAAGATGCAAACCAAATAAATATTTACATAATATACAAGGGTAGTAATCAAGCAAAGTATCTTTTCAGGGCTTGGCCATTCACCGGGTAGGTGTCAATCTGCCCTTCAAGATTCTGTAATCGAAAGGAACTAGGACCCAACTTTTCAGCAATCAGAAATGGCCCAAGCCACAAATTTTGAAACTTGGTATGCTCACCCTTTCCTTCGTGTGGTTTGTCCCACTTTAAGACAAGATCGCCTACTTCAAAATTCCTATCAGAAGCAGAACTAGAATCGAACCATATTTTAATCAGTTGTTGATGTTGGTCTAACTTACGCTTAGCTTGGGTTCTTACTTCTTCTAACTTCATCAAAGCGTTAATGCGGCTTTCTAAAGGGGGACAATCTTCTTCTTGAACTTTTTGTGACAATTGAAGCGAAGGAAGAAGAATGTGAGGTAGCAGAATGGATTCTCTACCATAAACAAGAAAAAAGGAGGAGTTACCTATAGCATCTTTGGGTGTTACCCTATCATCCCACAGTGCATTGAGCAGTGCATTGTGCCAGTTCTTGTGATTTTCAGCCACAGTTCTCTTGATAATTTTGATCAAGTTCTTGTTGGTTGATTATGCTAAGCCATTACCCCGGGGGTAGTAACTAGCATAATACTTAAGCTTTATTCCTTTCTCTAAGGCGAACTCACTCATCTCTAGAGAAGAAAAGTATGAAGCGTTATCAAAGACTAAACAATCAGGGATACCAAAATGGGTGATGATATTCGAGTTTAGAAAAGCAATCACCTGACTTGTATTAACCGTTTTTAGCGCGGCGGCTTCAGACCATCGAGTAAAGTAATCAGTGGTTGTCACAATATACTTGTGTTGTTGTGAGGATGGAGGGTTAATAGGACCAATGATATCAAGGCCCCATTGCTGGAAAGGAGAATCGACTGTGACGGGTTGCAAGGGGAAGGCTGGTTTTTGTAATCGCCCTGATGTTTTCTGACAAATGACACATTTACGGCATAAGGCATGGGCGTCCCTAAAAAGCATCGGTCAGTAGTAACCAGCTCTTAAAACTTTATGAGCAGTGGTATCGCCACTGAAGTGACCACCTCTCCTGCATGCAACTCAAGCAAGACCTTCTCTGCTTCGTCCTTTTCGAGACAACGCATCAGTATGTCGTCGAAATTCTGACGAAACAGTATACCGTTAACTAGATGAAAGGAGGCGGACTTTAGTCTCAACGCACTTCTTTTGGCGGGGTCGAGGTGACGGGGTGCTGATCCATGTTCAAGACAAAATCTAATATCGTCGTACCAAGGACTTACGAGGCTTTATGCGCAACAAATCAAACTCTGATCTCGTTGTTCTAGGTCTGACGTATCACTATCTGTTTGTCGTTCAATTTCTGAATCAACTACCAACTTACACAACCCTTTGCCTCTCACAATCTGTGTTGGGGTGATCTCTAAGTCATACTCCTACAAGGAGGTGACCCAGTTGGCTCTTTTCTCTCCTAACTCCTTTTGCACTAACAAGTTCCTAACGGCAGGGTAGGGAACAATGACCTTCGTCCTCAACTTCAAAAGATATGAACGGAAATGCTTAACTGCCTTGAAGACAGCATAGGCTTTTCGATCGACCACTGGGTAGTTAAGTTCAGCACCTTTGAAAGCAGAGCTCATAAAGGCGATGGGTACTTCGTTGTTCTCGGAATTCTTTTGAGTCAGGAATGCGGCATAAGAACGATCAGAGGCAAAAGTATAGAGTGTAAAGTCTTGAGAGAAATCAGGGCTCATGAGAGACGGAGCGTCTATTATGGCCTTCTTAATATCATTGAAAGCTTTGTTTTCTGTGGGTCCCCAGTGATATTAGGTGTCTTTCTTGATCAGATTCTGGAGAGGCCTGACCATTTCGAAGAAACTGGGGATAAATCTTCTCACGAAATTAATCTGGCCTAGGAAAGACTGCATGGATTTTTTGGAGGTAGGTGGGGGAAGTTTAGCGATGACTTGCATCCTCTCGGGGTCAATAATCATTCCATCGCTAGACACAATGAATCCTAGTAGTTTTCCCTGTTCTACTGCAAAGATGGACTTCTTGGGGTTCAGGGAGATGCCATATTTACGACATCGTAGCAGAACAGCTCGTAAGTGAGCTAGATGATCATCTTTGTTTTTTGAATAAACAGTTACATCATCTAAGTAGACTACTACGGAGTGATTGATTAAGCCTCTAAAAGCAATGTCCATTGCTCTCTGAAAGGTAGCACCGGCGTTAATCAATCCAAAGGGCATTTTGCGATAAGCATAAGTGCCCCAAGGGGTACAGAAGGTAGTTTTTAGTTGGTCTGATGGAGACATCAAGAATTGGTTGTATCCAGAAAAACCATCCAATAAGGATAGCCTTTCGGAACCAGAAACTTGTTAAAGAATCTGTTCCATAGGAGGGACAGGATAATTATCTTTGTCAGATGCTTTGTTGAGGTTTCAGAAATCGACACAAAGTTGAATTTCCCCGTTTTTCTTCCGGACTGGGACGAGGTTGGATACCCATTGAGTATGTCTAACAGGAAAAATTATTTTAGCACCAAGGAGTTTATTCAATTCTTTTTGTACGGTCGGTTCTAATTTAGGATGCATTTTCCTCAGTTTCTGTTGGAAAGGTAAGGTTTGGGGCTTCATCGGGATGACATGCTGTATTATATTCGGATGAAATGTCTTAAGATCATCGTAAGTCCATGCAAAGACATCCTTAAATTCTTTCAATAATTTGACAAAAGCTGCTTTTTCTTGTCTAGAACATCCCAAGCCTAAATTGATACACTGAGGATTTTCGCTAGTCCCTAAATTGACTTTTTCAAAAGACAATGAAGAACTGTTGGTTTTGCAATTGACCGTCTTTTTAAATTTGTCTTCAAAATCATAAAAATTTTCTAGTCTAACAACAGATTTGGGTATGAGATTTACCATGTCCGATAGAGCTTCAGGAGATTTCGGATTAGGTATTACCGTAAAGTCGTGCAAATTGTCGTCGTGTGTTTTTTCATCTATCACTGCACCTTGAAAGGTTTCTTCCATGTGCAGAAAGTTAATGATCTGCTGATCATCGTCAAATACTCTCCAGTTTGTGATATTGTCCGGAACAGATGGTCGAAACAATAGCTCCACGGAGAATGCGTTTGGGGATAAACCTTCTGCAGGAAGAAGTTTAGAGGCAACATTAGCAAGTAGATCTGCGTCAGCATTATTTAATCTAGGGATGGAATTTATATTAAAAGCAGAAAATTTGTTCATTAAAGTCCATACCTCTGACTGATAACATTTGAGATGCGAGGAAAGACAGTGTATAGAATTTCTCACCTGCCTAACCACTATTTCAGAGTCGCCGAATACAACCAGATTTTGAATGTTCATGTCCAAGGCTTTTCTGAGACCTTGTAGTAAAGCCTCATATTCTGAAGTATTGTTAGTACATTCAAATTCTAGTCTACAAGCCAATAATGTCTTATTACCTGTCGGATCGATAATGATGCAGCCTGCACCAACTCCTTCTTTAGACTTGGCACTGTCGAAATATAGAGACCAAATTTGATTTCCATCGGGCTCACAAGACTGCTGGATAGAAGCTATTGGTTGCGTACATGCTAGGATCTCGGCTTGCTGTTGTGGATTGTTGATGGGTGAAACTTCAGCCATGAAATTTCCGAAGTAAGTGTCCATTCCTTTGACTTCAGGTGCATCAGCGGGAGGTGTGTACGGTTCATTTGGATCATTCAAGTTTGTTACCGTGAACTTGAGATAACTCTCACGATTTACCCTGATCTTATTGGGCTTACCATTTTCTGGAAGCCATAAGTGAGACCAGTCTGTAGCGAAGTAACTGTGTAGCTGCTCCGACCAGTCCCTGCTCAAAAACATACCATACACTTCATGAATATCTACCACAATTATATCAATAATCTGATGAACCTTTGGGTTAGACGATAATCTAATCAATACATTTTTTAGTTCGCCTATAACTTTAACGGTTGATCGATCAAGTTGTATAATTTTCAAAGAAGATGGTTCCACTTCAGCATTAATCTTTTGGCAGACTGACCAAGGCATCACATTTGATGATGCTCCTGAGTCAACCATACAATTATGCACATTTCTGTTGAAGATTTCGAAAGTTAAAAGAAAAGGAGGTACATTCTTACGAGTATTTAAAGTTGTAGCTTGTGATTTCTTACTCGTGTTATCTAATGCTACTTTATCTACATTATTTACATTATTATTTACATTATTATTTACATTGTTATTTACATTGTTATTTACAAAAGTTACAGGAAGGCTTCCTCTATCTTGAGAATCAGGATTGTTTTTTGTGGAAGTCTTCTACGGCACTTTGCTTTGCACAACCTTATTGTTATTTGAATTACCATTCTTGCCGTTTTCTGAAATATTTTGCAACATCTTTTGTAACAAAAATGGAAACTTCAACAACTCATAGATAGAAATGTTAGCCCTTAATTTCTTAAGGTCTTCAACAACATCATAATCTAGTTTAGGGCTAGCATTACTCTGTTTTATCTCTACTGATTTAGATGGTTTTGGAGGTAAAGTTGCAGTGTTTTCAGCAGGAGGTTTGTTTTCCGTCTTGCTCCTAGTGTTGTAAGGGTGAACAGTCTCAAAGTTGGCTTGGAAGATGCTATCCGAGAGGTGTCCAAAAATATTTGGAGAAGACTCTTCTTCTTGAATGGTTTCCTGCTCGACTTCCTCTTGAGGGATATCAGGAGGGATCAAGTCATCCTGGGCTCCTAGAATTGTCTGGAGAGCACATTGCAAACTTTCTAGGTTCAAGCCTTCAGGGTTCGGGTTAGGCCAGTTGGTTTGGAAAGGCTTTCGGAAAGGAGGTTTGTATGTTCCTTTACTGGAAGAGGCTTCTTCGGTTGACCTTTTTAAATCTATGACTTGATTGGACAATTTTTGTACAACTTTGGTTAAATTTTCCAAATCAGAGTTTTCGGGTTGTGTTTTGTTTTGCGTAGGTATGGGGAGAATTTCAATCTTCTTTTTGGAAGAAGCAACAATCTCAGTTTCATTGCTAGAAGAGTCCTTAAGGCTAAGTATGTCTTTTTCAATCTGGGTAGCCTCTTCGAAGGCTTCTAATAACGTGGCCTTTTTAGATCTTTTGACCCAAATAGCTATACTTTGATGTAGAGCTTTAGTGTAGTAAGCTATTACAAGAGACTCAGCAGGCATAGAGTCTGCAGGGATTCGATTTTTAAGCGTAAGAAATCTTTGATTGAAATCTTTAACCTTTTTTTTTTGGGTTCATCTTTAAACTCGAAAGGTCCATGACCAAGACTTCCGGAGGTTTACCGTCTCTGAATTTTTCCAAAAAACAAGATTCAAACTTTTCCCAAGACACTATTGTATGAGGTTGTTGGGAAAAATACCAAGTGGATCCATTACCCTCAAAAGTATAAGGGAACAACCTACAGACAACATCTTCATGTTCAACATTTCGGAGCCTAATGGCTAACATAAATTTTTTGATATGATCTTCGGCTATCTGCTTTGAATCGGGATCAAATTTAGGAAGCCATTTCTCTGGGTGCTTAGGTAAGGGGTGTTGGGCTCCAGGTACAGCTACTGCATCCTGGTCCAACCAAGGTCTAGCAGGATTGTTCTGATTTGCCATTGGGGTAGTGGGTGTGGGAGGACGTGAAGGTGAATTGCCTTCGTCGGAAGAGGAATCTCCCCCAGAAGAGGAAGGAGATGAGGGAGGTGGTGAAGGAGGTATCCCAAATCCTCCTGCAGCAGGATTTAAGTTTGGATCTGTAGGATTCACAGTGAGGTTAGTATCACCTAACTGTTCTCTGATATCAGAGAAGTCTAAAGGTTGACCCCATGGACGGTTTGGTTGCCTCAAACTGGCTAAGGCACTATGTGTTTTAATAAGAGATCGACGGACAATCTCTTCCAAGTCACCACCTGTAGGATTAGGGGTTTTTGGCTCAACTGTGATCTGTGGATCTTCGGTTGAAGTAGTTGTTGTTTGGAGGGGGATATTATCTTGTGAATGGCTCCTAGTTACTATAGGTGAACGTTTAGGTGGAGGAGGAGTCTTGCGACTACCTCGTGCCATTAATTAAGTTTAGGTCCTCCTTCTAGCGCCATTTGTTGACAGACGAAACAGTCCGTCCGTCAACTGGGAGAGTGGAACCGGTCCGGGGTTGTCTAAATAACCCAAGCCATTTGGAATGGACCACCCTGACGAGTTTAACGGCTCCGTTGGCCGCTCTAAGGTCTTTTAAGAAAACCAAAGAGAAACTAATCTAAACTAACTAATCTAACTAAAACAAATAAAACAAACTAAACTAACTAAGACTAATAAAACTAACTAAAACAAGTAAACTAAAACTAAAGAAACTAAACTAATTAAAACAAACTAAACTAACTATTATACTAATCAAATTAAATCAAACTACTAAATAAACTAAATATAACTACTCTAAATACTCTATTATACAATCTACTAAGTACTATTACAATAACTCATATCAACTATCTAATTAGCAGCTGCAATATTCCTTATTCACAAATGTACACTATAAACATACTATAGATTTAATTAAAACCTGCAAAACTCAATTGATTACTGCCCTAAGACAGCAAGATATGTTTTTTGATTTTTTATATTTTATGAAAAAGAAATGAAACTGCTGAAATTAAACAATCTAATATATTTTCTGAAATTAAGCAATCTAATATAAATCTGATTAAACTTATATTTATATTAAACTACTTAATAAAAACAGTAAACAAAAGACTAATTGACCTGAAAGCGCTCCTAATTTGTCCTGCGTTTGATGACTCTGAAGCTGGTCGGAGGAGGAAACTCGCACCGGTTAGTCCATAAGCTTTTAGTAAACGATAGGTTGTGCTTCTCCTTGAAGTGTTTTACAGGACAAACAATACATAAAAAATATCATAACAATTATAAGATATACAAATCTCTGCAATAAGGGAAACCTGTTATGCAAAAACTTATATTATTTAATTCAACTCATGAAGAAGATAAACCTGTCATTCACAAACTGAACTAACAAGTGTTATGTATTTTTATACAATTAGAAGAAACCAGATATGGATTACAGTGATTAAAATTATATCATTTGCACATGATCTAGATATCTAAAGTAGTCATAAATCATAAACAAAGTGATATACAAAACATGAAACAAAATGTTGATATATTGAGAAGCTAAAGCTGTGACAAAACATCAATTCTGCTCCAGTCTGTATCAGAACTCCATATCCTTGTTCTCCCATGAATGAGGATGAACATTATTACAAAAGTCATAAGTTTATATAAGTCTCTCCATAGGGTAAAACATCCATGTGGATAATTATCAAACAGTTTTACATAATCAGGGAAATATCCCAAAATCTACTAAACTAAGCAACTAAAATGCAAGTGAAATCCTTGAGATATCCTCCAACTGCTCATAAACTCAAGTGCAATTCAAATTTACCTACAATAGAACACAAATATCAAATTAGAAAGATATATTAGTGACAAAATAATAAAAAATTGATCCTACAGACTTAGCTACAGAATCATCTGATTCTGTAGCTAGTCTAAAATAGCACACAGGACCAGATAGCAATCAAATAAAATATTTAAAAGAAATCAAATCCAATTATCTTTTAATAATCATCAAAAATGAATTACTAATGATTCAATTGAAATCATCATTCAAATTAAACAATATCAAAATGAATGCAATAGGAACAGAGTAAAGAATGCTCTGTTTTCAGTTACCATAAAACATGGTCAAATCTTGACAGGCATGTTTCGTATCAAACGAAATTAAGCAATGAAACAAATCGTATAAGATACGATGTAATCGTAATCAATACAACCATAATCGAACAGAATCATAATCATATAAGATATGATATGCCACAGCATAATTATAATCGATACAATTGAACACAAAATAGATTTGTTACAGCTGTAACGATATACATAAAGTTCATGTCGTTTCAATCAAATATGGAAAGACAGTTACAATGTGAGTGTT
>ML781539.1:696510-743220 GCA_009831015.1 Picea engelmannii
CATGCAAATCTCGATATGTGCGAGGTAAAATATTTGACGAGGGTAACAAAAATTCACCTAACAATCTAAAACATAAAAAATAAATAGTTAATGTAAAGAATAGGGATTTTAAATTAATATTGCATTTTTATTTTACACATTAATTAACACTAAAAAAAATGGGGAATAGTCAACCTTTATGTAGATGCAAAGTAACATATTACATACCTTAGGATCTGTGTCATACAAGTGTTAGACAAATGATTCGTAAATTTCAAATTCACCAGCAACAATGTAGTGGACAGAATATTTGCTCTTGACCCTTTATAAAGTTGTTTATTTTCCTTTTCAATCAAAGGTTCATCATAAATACCATCACTACTGTCCCCATGATCCTCATCTAGATGACCAAATAAGTCTTGAATCATTTGATTTGTCTCATCAACTTGAACTATGTTATTATTGTCATCTACTTCCATGGAATCATTAACTTGATCTTCATTATCTGCTTCAAGTTCTTCATCTTGTACTACAACATCATTTCTGCTACTACTTGGTGCTTTCTGCATAAAGTTAGGGGGCAAATCTAACTTTATAATTACAAACAATCATGAAAAATTAGTGCATGTATAAAACATTATAAAATTTGAGAATATAATAAATATTAAAACAGATAATGAATGTATATACCATCGGACACTATTCATTTGATCCCCCGTCCATGTGCCCATATTTTCTACAATGTTTTGTAGCTGTTGCTATTAAAACTCTTTCAGGACGTCTAATACAACAATTTTTGCAAGGGCAATAACATTTACCATCACCCTTTTCACCCTCTTTAATTCTTTTCCCATCTCTAATGTTTTCTGACATTCTTCCCCATAGACTTATACTGAAACAAATATCTATTTTTTGTTCGCCGAGAAGACCCGCAAACCCTTTTTGAAGCGTCGTTATTATAGCAAACTTATCGCAACATCCGTCAAATGCAACATATTTATAGATTTTGTAACGTCGCAATTCCGACGTAAAAAAGTCCTAAGTGAACATTGGTATTTTGACTTGGTGAACATACTAAGGTGACCGTTGGAGGGGAAAACCTAGTTTCCAAAACGTCGCAATTGCGACATACATTTTTACAAACGTGGCAAGAGAGACATTCCAGTGGAAAACGTGGCAAGAGCGACGTTAACGTGGCAAGAGAGACATACATCTTCACAAACGTGGCAAGAGATACGTTCCAGTGGAAAACATGGCAAGAGAGACATTCCAGTGGAAAATGTGGCAAGAGCAACGTTAACATGGCAATACCAACGTTAACGTGGCAAGAGAGACGTCAACGTGGCAAGAGCGACGTTATCGGGCAACATGAATTTTTATTTTTTTTAAATTTTCTCTATTTTGCGACAATATGAACAATTTTGTCCATAACGCCGCAAATAAAACGTTGGAATTTTTACTATATGTACTAGTGTGACATCCCTAAGACCACCTTTAAGCGGAGTTTTGGACCTTACGAGTTTACTATTTTACCGTTTGGACTGACAAACGCCCCAGGGATATTTATGAGTTTGATGAACGGGGTGTTCCATGAGTACTTGGACAAGTTCGTCCAAGTATTCATTGACGATATTTTGATTTACTCTCAGATGGTGGAGGATCATGAAGAGCACTTGTGCTTGGTACTACAGTGTCTGCGAGAGAAAAAATTGTATGGGAAGTTGTCCAAAATCTCTTGTTATCAATCGAAGATTCACTACTTAGGGCATGTCATCTTTGGCGAAGGTATCGTCGTGGATCCAGCGAAGTTCAAGGATATTATGGAAAGGCCTGTGCTGATGAATGTCCCGGAAGTGCGTAGCTTCATGGGTTTAGCAGGATACTATCGACGGTTCGTTGAGGGATTTTTGAATATAGCAAATATGATCACGGAATTGCAGAAGAAAAACAAGAAGTTTGTTTGGACCGATAAATGCACAGAAGCATATCGGAGGATCAAGGAGTTGTTAACAACAACACCAATACTAAAGGTCCCTGACATGGACGTGCACTTCTTGGTATGCACTGACACGTCCAAGGAAGGCTTAGGCAGAGTCTTGATGCAAGACGAATGAGTGATCGCCTACATCTCGAGGAAACTGAGAAGGCATGAGGAGAACTATGCGATGCACGATTTGGAGTTGTTAGCCATCATTTCTGCCTCGAAGGTTTGGAGACACTACCTTATTGGATGAAAATTTGAACTAAAGACTGACCACTATGGACTACAACACATCTTTACGCAAAGCAACCTGAACGCGCGACAACGGCATTGGTTGGAATTTCTTAGCAGGTACGACTTCGAGATTACTTACATAAAAGGAGCAGTGAACCGAGTGGCAGATGCATTGAGTCGGAGACCATGCATCTTTTCGGTGTTGCCTCTTCAGACTAATCTATGTGAAAAGATTCTAATTTTACAACATGGCGATGACTGGTACAAAGAGGTCGAGGGTTTTATTATACAAAACATGATGATGGTACCAAGATTTGAAGGATTTATGTTTGACGACGATGGTTTATTGAGGTTTAAAAATCGGATTTACGTACCACCGAATGATAAGTTGAGGAGCTTGATCCTAAACGAGGCTCATAGAACAGTGTGCATGGCTCACTCAGGACTCACGAAGATGAGGGCGAACCGTAAACCCTTATTCTTCTGGAAGGGAATGAAGGCATACATAGTCAACTAGGTGACCAGATGTCTAGAATGTCAATAGGTAAAGGATGAACATGGACACCTAGTAGGATTACTACGGCCACACACTATTCCATAATCGAAATGGGAGGTTATTTCGATGGATTTTATTGTTGGATTTGCACTGACGGCAAGGAGACATGACTCGATTTTCATAGTAGTAGACACTCTAACAAAGAGTGCTCGCTTTATTCCTTTGCATACGATGTATCAGGCACCTGACATAGCTAGAGTTTTCATCAGTGAGATTGTGAGGTTGCATGGCGTTCCTAAGAGGATTATATCCGATCAAGGATTGGTGTTTACAGAATGATTTTGGACGATTTTCCAAGAGGCCTTGGGAACCCAACTTAACTTCAGTACTAAGTATCACTCGGAGACAGACAGGCAGACCGAACGAATGAACCAGACCTTGGAGGACATGTTGTGCTTGTACATGATGGACCAACAAAAGCGTTGGGAAGAATTATTGCCACTGGTGGAATTCGCTTCTAACAACAGTTACCAAAGCACCATTGAGATGGCGCCTTTCGAGTTTCTTTACGGGTGACCATGTCAGATGCCTTTGAGTTGGGATCGGCTTGAGGATAAATTCCTGGTGGGACCAGAAGCGATCCAAGAAGTGGAAGAGAAAATGCAAACCATAATACAAAGGATTAAGGAAGCGCAGGATCAACAGAAGAGTTATGTCGATGCGCGTCATGTCGACCGTAGTTACGATGTGGCGATCGAGTATTTTTGTGGCAGAAATTGCCTAAGAGTTCGATCAAGTTCGGAAAAGCGGCTAAACTATCTCCTACGATATTGTGGAAAAGAGAGGCCCGTAACCTTTTGACTAGCCTTGCAGATTCTTGAGGCATATGCATGATGTCTTTCACGTCTTTGTCTGAGACATTATGATTAGTGATCCTACACATGTTTTGACTTGAGAACCTTGTAAGTGTCGGATGAGGGCGCGCTCACGGATGATCTGATCTGCATATTGGATCATCGCATTCAATAGCTATGGCACCGAACAGTAGAGTAGGTCAAGGTCCTGTGGGACGGCTATAGTCCACACTCGGCGACCTAGGAGGACGCATATGGTATGCGCCAACAGTTTCCATTTTTGTTTGATAGATAGACTTATGATACTGTGATACACATTATTTCGGCACTTATATTGTGAAACTTTGGGTTGAAGTTTAGACCAAGAGGGGGTATATGTAACATTTTTCTCTTGCGCACACTGAGAGAACTTGTTCTTTGAGGACACTTGCTCATAAGTGATCCAGATTATTATACTATTAAACTTTTGATTTGGATTATGAGGCATTATGGGTTGATGACAAGTTATTTTTCTGCTTTGGCATAGACAGGTGCTATTGACTCAGTTTTACTGAGTGTGCGAGATTTTGGACCTTGTGGATGTAGAGGCATCAATGGAACCCCTTGGACTCCAGATCGAGTTGGGTAGTGAACTATTGGGGTTTGATTGTTTTATATGTGATATTAGTGCATCTTATTAGATGATATGATTATGGATATATTTCTGACATGATTCGTTGATGATGCAGGCTGACTATAGCTTTCCGACCAGACTCACATATGGAGTAGAGGGGTCACGCACGACTACTAGAGATCTTGAAGGAGAGGTGTGGACAACAGCCCTGCCACAGCCTACTAGCACTCCCATCATGGCTCAAAATGTAGGTTAATGTTTACCTAGTTCGAGAGGACCCACGATGTCGTGAGGGAAGACTGCGACAGTCGCTCATGATGATTCTAAGGGGCGTGCAATAAGGTGGGGGCCTTATTCCTTAGAGGCCCTTAGTCTCCCACAAGTTCACTTGGCGGAGTATTGACTCCAGGGGTTTTTGATGTCTACCAAGTGAGTCAAGAGGCGAGTGGCACCCTTGGAGCACGTGGTGTGTCTTGAAGGGCACGTCATGCAAGAAAAAATGGAAAGAGGTGAGTGGCACCCTTGGAGCACGTAGTGCATCCTGAAGGGCATGTCGTGTAAGGGAAACAGATGAGGCGAGTGGCACTCTTGGAGCACCTAGTGTGTCTGAAGGGAACATCGCGTTGTTAATGATAAATGAATGAACCTAGATGGCCTTAGGATGAATAACATGATAAGAAATTTTTAAAACAATTCCCTAATAAAATGTTGCCTAGCACAAAAATTAAAGTCTATGTCTAAATTATTTTGTGGCGGAGTTTTTCTATCCCTTTATATATATATATATATATATATATATATATATATATATATATATATATATATATATATATATATATATAATCATGATAATATTCATTAATCTTGTAACAAGAAGGGAGTAAGCAATTTAATTGATTCATAAAAATCTGTTGGGATAAAAATTAAAAAAAAGGGAAATAATTGTTTTATTATATTATGATAATTTAAAATTTATTTATTAAAAAGGGAAAAGGAAAAAAAAGTTAATTTCTACACCTGCCAAATTGAGTTCTAAATGAAAAGGGGAAAGAGGGAAATCTAAAATAATTAGGAAACTAGGAAAAGAGGGAAACATAAAAAGAAAAGGGAAACACAAGGGAAAAAGAAGAAAGTCAAACTTAGTAAGGTATCTAGCATTTAAGAACTTTCTAAATTAACTCAACTAGTAAATTGGGAATGCGGAAATTCAGTATAACTTGTAAGGGAATATGGGTACACCTAGGAGTGATTCCAGGATTGATTTTAGGTGGGTGAGGGAAATAGGGGTAATTAATTAATTAATTAAATTAATTTGAGGAATGAAGGGGATGGGTGACACTTGTAAGGGGAGGAGTTTTAGGAATTAATGTATTAAACATTAAATTAAATGGGATTTTGGGAAAGTAAAGGACTTCGAAACTCTATATAATGGAGGGAGGAGAAGGACGAGGGGTCTCTTCTGTTTGTGTAACGTTACGCTGCAGAAATCTATACTTGACTGACTTAGCTTGTGGGAGTTGGGATACCCAGCTCGGTGAGGAGTGGTAGCTCGGCCTTGTGAGGCGAGATGGGAGCTAGTTGAATCTCTGGATAGTGTGTGTGGCCCCTTTGCGGCTTGGGGGGCTAAGGGGGAAGAAGGGTACCCCTAGCATTGGCTGGGAGGTACTGGTGAAGTCTCATCGGTTGGCAAGCGGGAGTTGCACGGAGCACACAAAACTTCAACTCAGAGTGGGCGATCAGGCAACGGTATGCTTTCTTCATTTTGTATGGTAGATTGTTGTAGTATTTATGCTTGGGATCTGCTTGTTTAATTGGGTAAGTATATTGATTGTCTAGATTGTTGCCTAGCTCGATGATTTATTGAATCCCATGGCCTTCGTTTCCCCGCATGTCTTGACCGCCCTGTGGTGTATTGATTATGACCATTGTGGTTGTTTTCCCTTCATCCCTAGCTCATCAATCCTCGCCTGAGAAGTCGGCCAGGATCCTGATCTACGGTCGTCGCTTCGGCGTTAATAGACCTATGGATCTCAACGCCCTACTTTTTTGTGTGAGGATGATGAGTGAAGGATGAACCTATCAGTCGTCTACCTCCGTTGTTGTCCTTGGTTGATTAGATCCTTTCGGTTCTCTTACTGTTGTCTGCATTTTTGCATTGGTATTCTGGAAATGGAAAAACGAATTGATTGATGTATGCGTTTTGTATTGGTATTCTGGCAATGGAAAAATGAATTGACTGATGTCTACATTTTGTATTGGTATTCTGGCAATGGAAAAATGAATTGACTAATGTCTTCATTTTGTATTGGTATTCTGGCAATGGAAAAACGAATTGATTCATGTCTTCATTTTGTATTGGTATTCTGACAATGGAAAAATGGATTGATTCATGTATTCATTTTGTATTGGTATTCTGGCAATGGAAAAACAAATTGATTCATGTCTGCATTTTGTATTGGTATTCTGGCAACAAAAAAATGAATTGATTCATGTTTGCATTTTGTATTGGTATTCGGGCAATGGAAAAATGAATTGATTCATGTTTGCATTTTGTATTAATATCCTGGAAATGGAAAAATGTTTTTTCTTTAAAAGGTTTCCAGAGATTGTCGTTTAAAATGCCCATGTTTTTGCTTTCAAATGAGACAGATATTTTCGTTTTAAATGCCCACATTTTAGCCTTCAAATGAGACTGAGATTGTTGTTTCAATTGCCCACATTTTTCTTTCAGATGAGACTGAGTTTGTTGTCTTAAATGCCCACATTTTTTCTTTCAAATGAGACTAAGTTGTTGTTTTAAATACCCACGTTTTTTATTTCAAATGAGACTCGGATTGTCGTTTAAATGCCCATGTTTTTTCTTTCAAACGATGGACTGAGTTGTTGTTAAATTCCCACGAATTGTCATTAAATGGTAGCCTGTGCTTGTTGAGGAATGGCACAATGATTCGCCATTAACTGTGACTGCGTTTTGCTGCTAGTGTGACCACGTTTTTCCCCTTTAAATGGTTGACTTCGATTGTTGGATTGGACACCATTTTCCCTTAAATGTTGCCTGCATTTTATTGTTAATTGCCATGTTAATTGCAATATTAAATGCTATATTATTGCCATATTAATTGCCAGGATAATTTTCTACAATGAGTTAATGGACAGCAGATTCATTCTTAATGATATATTAATTGTGTTGTTACGATTATATTAATTGCCTTGTTATTGTTATATTCATTGTTACTTTTACATTAATTGCCTTGTTATTGCTTTACTAATGGTTATGTTAATTAAAGCATTAATCGCATTGCCATTGCTATATTACTCGTTATGATAACAGTTATGTAAATCGCCTTGTTATTGCTGAATTAACTGTCATGTTAATTGTTATGTCAATTGCCTTGTTTTTCTATAATAATTGTCATGTAACTGCGATGTTGTTGCCTTGTTAGATTTCTAAAACGACATTAATAGTTTGCAGTTTCCTTCTCAATATTAATGACAGCTAGTATTGTTAGTTTGGTCGATATAGTAGTCTACATGTTGAGATTAATTTCTCATAAGTGTTTTAATGGAATCATTCTACTTTAAGATTGTAAATGTTGTTATTTAAGTAATGTCTAGTTGGATAGAGAAATTGGATTAACATAGACTTGACCGATTAGGTTGTGTTAAAGATTAAAATTTGATTGGTAAGTAAGGAATGCATTGCAAATTTTAGACTCGCTGGATTGAATTTTAATTAAGGATAGAGGGCATTTATAATTATATTTTTAGTCTGGACCACTTAGATTTTCAAAATTAATTGTACTAACATTTATTTAGCGGATGCATTATTGTCTAATTGTAACTTGACATGCCCCGTTAGAATGGAACCCTTGTTAAAATTGAATGTAATCATTGACCGGTTAGACTGGGTGATTGGTGGGGGTGGGGACGATGTCGTGTGGGCTGGTGTCACCCCTTGTCTTCGTCCTCTTGTGTCTCGTAAACCTTTGTGTGGGGTAGGTACAGTCTTTCAGTCAGTATTCGGTTCCTAGCGCGTCGGAGTTTTCTTGCGTCTTGGTCCCTTTTGTTTTGTGCCAAGTATTATTGATGCGCCTCTCATCTAGGGACGACATGGTCCCTGATGTGGGGATCATTTCACACCCTATGGTTTAGCGGCGAATGATAGCTTGGTCGGAGTCGGTGCCTACCATGTGAGTGTGGTTGAGCGTCGTATGTTTACTTGGGCGCATGTGTTGGTTTGTGTGCCTTGAGGTTCTAGTCGTGTTCGTCAACATCGTTATGTTGGGAAGGGGAAGTGGTCCCTTAGTTTGTAGGCGTGTCTTGTTTCGTCAGGCGGTTAGTCATTACTTATGGTTATTTTGTGCATGTTTTGCCCGGTTGCCCTTGTGCCTGTGCATGGTGTCGTCTTTGCCTTCTTGCCCCTTAATTCTTAAAAACAAAAAACAAAAATTGGCTTCACCTGTGGCCGTAATAGTGGGGTCGTTACAATAAAATTTGTCTATAGAGTCCACCTACAAGCGAAACCATGATACCACCATGGCGAAATAAACTTCTACAAGGCTTTAACTTTACTTATCCAAACTCATTACGCTCATAACATATCCAATATGCTCACTACAAAGAACTCAAGGGCCATCAAATAACATAAATATTCTCTGTCCCTAAGGTGTAGGAAAGTCGGTGACGGAGTGTGTTGTTAAGGCACTCTGTGATGTTAAAGTCACTAATTTGAAACCTGCGGGGACAAAAAATCCAACCATGTTAAAGGTTGGTGTGGATCAGGACGGGTGCGATCCTTGAGTGATTTTGACGACTTAGATGCCCATGAGTCGTGGTTTCTTAGCCACACGGTAGTCCCACATGTCACAGACAAAATAGCAAACTAAAAAAAAAATCGATATTCTCTTACATTACCCTGCACCACATAAGAAAAATCTTAGCTTTCTCTGTGCAATAGTACCTCATGGATCTTCTTCCCTTCTAGTTCTCTTCAATGCATACAATCAGAGTCTGGTTGCTAGTGGTATTTTAGGAATAACTTGGAAGATAAAAACACTTGGTTTCAAAACAATCAATGAGAAACAATAACAAGTTTGCAAGTTAAAGGTGTTTTCTTAAGTTATTGTGGACATTCCAACCATGGTTTCTCTCTCATACCATCACATTCCATTTCATATTTTTAGTAGCAAGTTTCCCAAATTCTATGGGATCTTACTAACCACAAGTACATGGGATTCTCTTTCCCTTTTTTTTTGTCACAACAACTATAACAACCAAGGAAAACATCCCCATAACATGGGAGAGGAAAACTAATTAGGAATCATGCATCCTCCCTCCCCTTAACCATGAATTGACGAGTAATTAATCATTAAAAGAAAATACAAGGAGAAACCTTTTCATGCATGGGATCTTCTTTTTTCCCAAGGATATGAGAACTTAAGTTTGGTGCACACATACACATACAAGTCAAGGATTGATTGAAATATTGTAAGGAATAATGGGCACAACGGGGTATTTCCTTTGAAAGGATAATCACAGGATCAAACCACCCAACAACCTTGTTTTCTCTTCCCCTCTTGTGGTATCATAGTCCCCTTGTTAATTCACCAAGCAACCCTTTTGGTGAATCTTATACTATTATTCTTTTTTCTCTATATTCATGTCTTTACATAAACATAAGCATAGCATGGAAAATATAACCACCACACTATAATTCTAGCCCGCCAATGGAACTCATATAGTTTCACTAGGTGAAACTTGGCCTTGAGCTCCACACTAAGAATTTTTATGATGTAAAATGTGAACATTACAACTTAGCCCATTATAATTTAACTTCCATCACATAAACTACATCATACAATAATACATAATTTAATGAAATATAATTCAAAACCCAGGTATCAAAACCATTATTAATATCTAAGAACAACTACAAGGGATTTGATTTTTCTAGGTTAACAATATCATTGTTGTGATTGGGAATGTGAGAAGACTAAGGCTTTATCTTGTAAGTAGAGTTCTTGGTGACCTATTACAACATGAAGTTTTTTTTTTTTTCCTTTAAAAAACAACATAAAACCCAACAAACATGGATTTCTATTTTGAAACTTTTTCTTCCCATATTCAAATATATTTTCATTAAAACAATCAGTGATCAAAATATCATTAAAAAAAATACAAAATATATATTATTGTTTTGAACCTTTATCTTTCAATGTTTAAATGTATTTTCATTAAAATTAATTGTATTTATGTTAATCTTTAATATGTTTTTAATATGATATAAAGAATTATATTGTTATAATTTGTTTATAATTTTAATGAATTTCTATTAACTACAACTATGATCACTCAAATTCAGAATCTCATTTGAGGTTGCATTTTCATGAGTGCACATCTTAAACATTCATAACTCAGCTATATCGCTCGTATTCATAATCTCATTTTAAAACTTGATATTTTTTTAAATATGTTAACGTGATGTATCTTTGCGGATTTTGAATATTCATATAGATACAAGTTTTCCTTTCCTTTTCTTATTTACAGTTTTATATGAATGGTGCAAGGATGGTAACTTTTTCTTATAAAATTGTTTTTGATTTTTAAATTTAAGTTTCTTAATTTTAGACGATAAGCTTATTTTATTTTGAAAGATTAATGATTAAAATAATATATAAATGAATTAAAATTTTAAATAAAAAAATGAATTTTTTTGTTAATGTTTTAAGTTTTAATTTTAAATGAAGAGAGGATATTTTATAGTTATAAAAGTTATTCCAAAATCTTAAATAAACATATATTTTATTGTTAGTCTTTGCCATAGACATAGAGGGACTATATCGATCGATAATGCGTTGACTACATATTAGTTTGTCCTTTGACCCAAAATATTTGCACAATATCTATTGTTGGAGCTATGGAATTAAAAGCATATATTTTTATATAATAAAAAATAACATATATGTATTGATCTGATTGGATAAGAGACTGGAGGTCTTATTGTCGGCTTCGCTATTCCCAATGTACTATATGGCAACATATCCAAACTTTTTCTCGTAGACAGTATTTTTTAATCATATATTTTTCCTCTATATTGCTTGAAAGTTGATTAATGCTAGCATTAGTTCGAATGTTTGTATTAGCATTTTTTGTTAGCTGAATATATCCGTAAGTTTTGATATGTACTAAGCATATTGAAATGTTTTGATATCCAAGATTTGTAGTGATTGAGAATTCCAAAGTTTATAGCGTCTTTGGCGGATGTATATTTATTGAAATGTATTGACACTTATTCTGAGATGCCTCAATAGGCCTGACAGCGTAAATGTTTACATGACGCGACGTCCTCCAACACCCCTGACAACTTAAATGTTTGCATACTGCGAGATCCTTAGACAGCCTGGCAGTCTTAAATGTTTATGTAAATACACTTCTCAAAGTACATTTTTCCTTGAAATTTTCTATACAATTACAGTGAATTTGCACAGTCTTGTTTGTCCACTACTAATTCAATAGCCATTGTATGTTTCATCCTTGTTCTTCCATTGAAGCTACATACATTGTTTACTGGTTCGGAGAGTGCTTCCTCTTCACTAGTTTGTCAGTTGTTTCCATTGTATGTTTCATCCTCGTAATCGTTGAAGCTACATACATTGTTTACTGGTTCGGTGAGTGCTTCTTCTTCGTTGGTTTGCCGGTTGTCGCTTGTTGTTGTTTCGCTCACGATTCGACCTGCGCTTCTGCATTTCATCATTACGAAGTAAGTTTCGATGCCATAGTTTCATTTTGTATTCCTTGTTTGTTGTTCAATGTTAGCAGTTTGCAAGTAAGAATGTTTGTTTATTTGTAGTCACATGTTTCTTGTATGTTTCTGGTTCCTTCTGTGCTTGGGATGCATTTTTGTAATCGTTGGAGATACATATGTTGTTCACTGGCTCGGTGGTTCTTGTTGGTTCGTTGGTTCGTGGGTTGTTGGTTCTGTTTGTTTGGATGGGGTTTGTGATTTGGGGCCCTGGGGGTGTAGTTTGGCATGTTTGTGCTTTCTCGCTGGTTTGGTCCTTTGTTTTCTTTTGTTTGATTCAGCCTTGTAGGGTTGGGGTGCAACAGCAGTGGTTGGAGATTTTCTTTTTTCTTTTTTTTTGGATTATTATTGTTTTTGGGGGGCGCTTTACGGTGTTCATCCCCTGCACCCACGAGTTGACATGCAGTTGTGTTATTTTCCATTTCTGTCGAGGCCAATATCTGTTACTCTATGAGATTTTTTTGGTGCTCCATTCTTGCCATGAAAGAAAATAGTTGCATGCAAAATTGTTCAAGGATTACATGTGAAGTTACAATATCCATTGTTTTTTTGTTGGAATAAAGCATATGTATGCAGGATACATTTATAAACCATGTATGGTCAGATGTGCGGATATGACATTACATGCTCTTTCTCCTCTACATAGACTGGTGTGCGCACGATACAATTTGTGTTGTGCTTGAGATATGATATGTGCAACAAAGATTCTACAAGATTATATTTTGATGTCTGGAATCATGTCTGGGTAGTTTGGCACAGAAAACTGAGAACTTGTATCATGGGCACAGTAGTCTGTGTAGAGGATAAAGAACATGGTTAAAGGGAATATCTGAATAAATTGACAGAGAAAACCAGAAATCGTTTAGCTGCGGCCATGCAATTGCATGATATTTTGTGCCTTGTAATATATTTTGGGCAGGGAAAAAAAATCTACACATTTACAGCCATGGATAAAGAAGCACAAAGGTTCATGTTTCTACCTTTCTATACTATTCATTGAGTCAGTTTTGTTGTATGTACATATTGCTTGTTCTCCGGTGAATACCATCTTCCATTGATGTTCATTGAATTTTGTGCATTCCCACATTCAAACAAGCAGAGTAGCTGGAGAAAATGAGGGAGTCTTGACTGCATCGGCTGAAGAGGATATAGAAAGGTGCATGCTTGTACTGTTGTTTCATATTGCATTGTTTTGTATTTCATTTATGGTCTGTATATGTGTTAAACTAGTTGGGTGCCTTCCTACATGGTAAGTTATCTTGGTTACATGTGTTCCTTCCTGCATACTAAGCTAGTTCATGTCCGTTGTGTTTGCGCTGCATTGCTACATTTAAACAAACAGAATGGCTGGATAGGATGAAGGACTATTTGGCGGGTAAATAGACATGTTTCTCTTTCTTTTAGATGTTTTTATTCATACTAACTTGCCTTCGTGTCCATTGCATCTTCAGTGTTGTTGCCTTGGAAAAAACAGGTTGCTTGGATAGGGATATGAATTGTTCTTTGCACGGTAGAGGGTTTTGTGGTACAATCTTCTAAAAGGTATACCAAGTGTGCTGGTAAATTAAATATACAAACCAGGTGGGGGCATATAATATTAGACTTGAAAATGACGACTTCGCAGTAATGGGCCTTTTTGCGCTCCCTATTTCTACTTTTTCCATTTTCTATTATCACTTTTGTTTTCTAATTCATCTGCCTAGTGTGCTTTCCGATAATTCCTTTGTGTGTCAGTTGGCGGACTAAAGGATTGACATATAAGGTCTTACTTCTAGCTTATTCCATAGTTACCCACTTTCTCGATTGCGGGTGCTAGGCTAACAGGTTGAAGATTTCTCCCCTAGCTTCCAGGGGTCCAAGATATATAGATTGGCCATGGTGCCTCGCGCTCACGCCCTATTTACTATTAAATATTTGTCCAGTTAAAAAATTCAGATGTATACAATTTTACGATTATTTGGTCCTTTGATGGACAATATAAAATGCATATGATTGTTTAGTCCTGATGTTCATCTCCACATGCTTGCATCAGAAAAATTTGGACTAGTGACGCAGGCATGAGTAGTCAGTCATCCAAGACATTGGCAGACCAACAAGGCCAAAGGTAAAGATGCATATGCTCTGCTCTTACTATGTTTACTAAACAAATTTCTTAGGCTATATATTCATCTATTTCATGGCGGATATGTTAATATCATCTGCAATACATGGTTTGCAGCTTGCAAGAAGTATCAACAAGTACAAGTGAGACATCGAACGTGTTGCATGTTCCGCAGACTAAGAGGTGTGGTTGTGAAACTCTGGCTCCATAGTTCATCAAAACTATGCGTGTACTTGTAGAACACCACCATTCACTTTAGTTTTCATGTTCAAAAAATTTCATCAGGTCTAGAGTTGTGACATCCAAAGTACTGTCAATAGAGGGCTTGAACAACCACCAAACTGGACAAGTGTTCGTCGGGGACATAATGGTTCTCTATAGCACCTACTTGGACAAGGCAAACAAAAGTAGATCCATTATGCATGCTGACATGATAGACAAGGACGCCATGATGAAAGTGACACTGATTGTTCCTCCACAACTTGTCCAAAAACATGCAGAAAAGATATTTCTGTGTAATGGGATATCCATTACAAATTTTAATATATTGCCCAAAACAGTATATGATCGTGGTGATTGCAATTGAATTATTTATCTCAACAAAACAAGCATTGTGGAAAAAATTCTCATTGTTTGTTCAGAATATCGTTTCGTCCTGGACTCGACTATCAACCAGCTTGCACAGAGCACTGATATTTACCCAATCAAAATGATTGGGGCTATTGTCACACTGGCAAGAAAATTTGGCTCGCAAAACATTCTCCATATAAAGGATGGAGAGTTGGATAGCGACAAGGCAATGGTATCGCTTTTCATATTCAGTTTTGTCCTTTACTTTTGCATTTTCATGTATGTCGGATAAGTTACCCAAATATTGCATTGTTCCATGTTGCAGCTACAATTGTTCGATACATATTCAGATTTGCTTTCATCAATGGAACAACAATTGCATAGAGGGCAGATTCCACTTATGTTGTTCAAAAATATAACAAAGAAGAGGGATGCTAGAGAAAGGATCTTTCGGACAACCTAGCAACGTTTGTAACAGAGTTGCAAGCAGATATAGTAGAGGATCTAAAGAAACTAGCTAACTCTACAACTGTTGTGTGTATACATCCACAAAATCATCATCACTTTTCTTATAGAAATAGCCTTCAACAAATTTATGCGCCTGTTTAATTTTTTATTTTTTTTTAAAGGGGAGGGGGGGTACAGTTGTGTATTATGTTGTTCAATTTATTAATCCCTTTGCTTGCATTCCCAGGTTGAAGGTATTTTAGTTGCAACCAGTGTGTACTCGACCCCCTTTGAGCCTATATGTGCAAAATGCAACTTCGTTGCTTCTGCCTCCTCTTTGATAAGTGATGATATGATTGATTGTCTATGATGCGATGAAAAATGTCCATATATATATGGACATTGCATCAATGTTGTTATCTGAACTGTGAGCAACACAACCGTGCATTGTACAATTAGGCAGCCTCTGTTACACAATGTGCTTCCTGAGTTGGCAGAGTTGTCGTATGAAACGTATATACAGAAAAAGGCAAGCAGTGTCTACATGTTGTGGCAGCTTCGGATACACAGCAAATTCACCTCAAATGAGGACAATGCAATTTTGCATATCAGCTGAAGAAAGGGAAAAAATATATATATCAAACTTTGGCAGGAAACAAAAATACCTCATGTGTCTCTGTAATATATGTTCGACATCCAGATGAATGTTCATTGGACTTGGCCCATATCTTTGTAATCCCCATATATCGCATGGCCCCAGTTATTTTCTATTGGGACCATATACCATATGCAAGAGAAAATGAATGCGGCAACGTCTTTTCTTTATATATCAAATTGTTTGGTGCAAAGGTCAATGGGTTATGCTCTATGGAACCTTCTGGGAACTTGCTTGCGGTCTGTTTAAAGTATTGTTGGTTCTTGGTTATCTGCTTTGTCTGTCAATTTGTATATCGTGTAACTCCAACTTCTCTTTGGAGGACATGGAACAATATAATTGAAGTTTTTAGCCATCTAGCCCGCAGATCCGCCTGATAATTTCTATGGCGTTGTGACGCAAATGTACTATGTGGCTTGCTTTAGCAGATTTCCTTGATCGATGAACTTGGTCAAATTGTTGTTCTGAAATAATTTGAAATCAACGAATATATAGTGTGCGAAGTGCAATTGTCCCATCATAGCAACAAGAGGCTCTTAAAATTCAAATTGGTCGTTGTTTTGGCATTTTTGTTTATTTGATGAACTTGGTAAAATTAATATCCTGGAACAATTTGAAATCAATGAATATATATTGTGTGGAGTGAAATTGTGTTATCATATGAACAAGAGGGCCTTAAAATTCAAATTGGTCCTTGTTATGCTTGCGGTGATAGAATTTAAAAAAAACTTTCTTTTGTTTCCTTCATTTTTTTAAAAATAAGCGATTTAACATCCTTTAATAATTTAATGTAATTCACTTGTACAATATCAATAGTTAATATTAATAATTTAGTATTTGAAAATAATGTTTTTAGATAAAGTTAGATAGGACGAGCATCCCTAAACAATTGCAATCTTGAACCCGCCAGACATGGAGTCTGCAAGTTTGCCTGTCAATTTGTATATCGTGGAAGTTGGGGTGATATTTGCAGGACACGGAATGAAAGAGGCTCAAATTTCAGCCTATCGGGCCGAGAACCTGCGATCCAAAAAGTGCCCAAATATGGAACGAGGGATCCACATATTCTCTATAAAATCTCTTGTCCATACTTTATAAAAGTACATGTTTACTATGTATTTCTTGTTTGTCGAAAAACTTTTATATTAGTCACCCGACCAGATTGTACAAACTTTCTCGTCTAATTAAATTCTGCAATATCAAAATTTAATATTAATAATTTAGTATTGAAAATAATGTTTTTAGATATGTTATATAGTTGCTAGGGATTAGCATCTGTAAACAATGGCAAACTTGAACATGTCATCCCTCAAATTCATCTTTCAATATGTATATCGCGGAACTCCGAGTGTTATTTGGAGGACACGGAACAATGAAACTGCAATGTTGAGCCAACCAGCTCGCAGTTTCGCTTGTCAATTTGTATATTGTAGAATTGTGAGTGGTATTTGTACAGCGCAGAACAATAGAGGCCCAATTTTCAACCCTCCATCCCTAGAGCCCCCGATCAAAAAAATGGCTAAATATGGAATTCATATGGGATCGCTACGAGACAATAAAAGTGCAATGTTCAGCCAACTAGCTTGAGTCTTCCTGTCAATTTGTATATCATGGAAGTTTGGGTGCTATTTGTAGGGAAAAGAAAAATAAAACCTCAATTTTTAGCCTGCCAGGTCATGAACCCGCGATCCAAAAAGTGCCTAAGTATGGAATAAAGAACTTGCATATGATGTATAAAAGCTCATGTCCATACTTTATAAAATTACATGTTTACTATGTATTGCTCGTTTGTCGAAAAAAATTTATATCAGTCGGTCCACCAAAATGGACAAACTTTGTCGTCTACTTAAATTATGCAATATCAATATGTAATATTAATAATTTAGTATTGAAAATAATGTTTTTATATATGTTAGATAGTTGATAGGGATTGTCATCCATAAACAATGGAAAATTTGAACCCGCCAACCCTTGAGTCCATCTGTCAATCTGCATATCGCGGAAGTTTGAGTGTTATTTGGAGGACACGGAACAATGAAAGTGCAATGTTCAGCGAGCCAGGTCGAGAGACCTCGATCAAAAAAAGTGGCTAAATATGGAATGAGGGATCCACATATGCTCTATAAAATATCTTGTCCATACTTTCTAAAAGTACATGTTTACTATGTATTGCTCGTTTGTCGAAAAACTTTTATATCAATCGCCCGACCAGATTGTACAAACTTTCTCGCCTAATTAAATTCTGCAATATCAAAATTTAAAATTAATAATTTAGTATTGAAAATAATGTTTTTAGATATGTTAGATAGTTGATAGGGATTAGCATCTGTAAACAATGGAAAACTTGAACCCACCAGCCCTCAAGTCCATCTATCAATATGTATATCACGGAACTCCGAGTGCTATTTGGAGGACACAGAACAATGAAACTGCAATGTTGAGACAGCCAGCCCACAGGTCCGCTTGTCAATTTTCATATCATGAAATTGTGGGTGGTGTTTGTATAGCGCAGAACAATAGAGGTCCAATTTTCAACCCACCATCCCTAGAGCCCCCGATCAAAAGAAATGGCTAAATATGGAATTCATACGGGATCGCTACGGGACAATAAAAGTGCAATGTTCAGCCAACCATCCTGATTCTGCCTATCAATTTGTATGTCACGAAAGTCTGGGTGCTATTTGTAGGGAACAGAACACTAAAACCTCAATTTTAAGCCCGCCACGCCATGAACCTGCAATTCAAAAAGTGCCTAAGTATGGAATAAGGAATCTGCATATGCTCTATAAAATCTCATGTCCATACTTTATAAAAGTACATGTTTACTATGTATTGCTCATTTGTCAGAAAACTTTTATATCAGTCAGTCCACCAAAATGGACAAACTTTGTCCTCTACTTAAATCCTACAATATCAATATGTAATATTAATAATTTAGTATTGAAAATAATGTCTTTTGATATGTTAGATAGTTTATAGGGATTGCCAATCGTAAACAATGGAAAATTTGAACCCACCTGCCCTCGAGTCCATCTCTCAATCTGCATATCATGGAAGTCTGAGTGCTATTTGGAGGACATGGAACAATGAAAGTGCAATGTTCAGCTAGCCAACCCGAGAGCCCCTGATCAAAAAAAGTGGCTAAATATGGAATTAATACAGGATCTCTACGGAACAATAAAAATGAAATGTTCATTGAAGAAGCCCGCAATTCCTCCTGTCAATTTGTATATCGCGGAAGTCTGGGTCCTATTTGTAGGACACGGAACAATAGAGACTCTATTTTCATCCCACCAGGGCGTGAACCCGCGATCCAAAAAGTGCCTAAGTATGGAATGAGGGATCTGCATATGCTCTATAAAATCTCATGTCCATACTTTATATAGAGACTCATGTCCACAAGTCTGCCTATCAATTTGTATATTGCGGAAGTCTAGGTGTTATTTGTGGGACACAGAACAATAGATACTCAATGTTTAGCCCGCCAGGCCACGAACCTGCGATCCAAAAAGTGCCCAAGTATGGAATGAGGGATCCACATATGTTCTAGAACAATAAAAATGCAATGTTCAGCCAAGCAGCCCGTAGGTCCTCCTATCAATTTGTATATCGCGGAAGTTTGGGTGCTATTTGTAGGACACAGAATGATAGATACTCTATTTTCAGCACGCCAGGCCGCGAACTCGTGATCCAAAAAGTGACCAAGTATGGAATGAGGAATCCACATATTCTCTATAAAATCTCATGTCCATACTTTATATAGAGACTCATCTCTGCAAGTCCGCCTGTCAATTTGTATATCACGGAAGTGTAGGTGCTATTTGTAGGACACAGAACAATAGATACTCAATTTTCAGCCTACCAGGCCGCGAACCCGCTATCCAAATGTGCCTAAGTATGGAATGAGGGATTCGCATATGTTCTATAAAATCTCATGTCCATACTTTATAAATGTACATGTTTGTTATGTATTGCTCGTTTGTCGGAATACTTTTATATCACTCGACCGAACAAATTGTACAAACTTTCTTGTCTAATTAAATTCTGCAATATCAATATTTAATAGTAATAATTTACTACAGGTCTGCTTGTGAATTTGTATATCGCAAAATTGTGGGTGCTATTTGTAGAGCGCAGAACAATAGATGCCCAATTTTTTGTCTGCCAACCCAAGAGCCCTCGATCCAAAAAAGTGGCTAAATATGGAATTAATACGGAATCGCTACAGGACAATAAAAGTGCAACATTGAACCAACCAACCCGCAAGTCCGCCTGTCAATTTGTATATCACAGAAGTGTGGGTGCTATTTGTAGGACACGGAACAATAGAGGCTCAATTTTCAGCATGCCAAACTCAGAACCGGCAATCGAAAAAGTGCCTAAGTATGGAATGAGGGATCCGCATATGCTCTAAAAAATCTCATGTCCATACTTTATAAAAGTACATGTTTACTATGTACTGTTTGTTTGTCACAAAACTTTTAAATAACTTGCCCGACCAGATTGTACAAACTTTCTCATCTAATAAAATTATGCAATATCAATATGTAATATTAATAAATTAGTATTGAAAATAATGTTTTTAGATATGTTAGATAGTTGTTGGGGATTTCCATCGGTAAACAATGGCAATCTTGAACCCGCCAGCCCTCGATTCCATCTTTCAATCTGTATATCGTGGAACTCCGAGTGCTATTTGGAGGACACAGAACAATGAAAGTGCAATGTTGAGCCAGCCAGCCCGCAGGTCTGCTTGTCAATTTACAAATTCTGCGATATACAAATTGACGGCCGATATCTGTCACTGAGATGCAATATGACCATCAGCCCTTCATGTCTCCTGGGTATATCTTCTGTCATTTTTCTTTTGTAACCCGCCCGACCACTTTCCATACTTTGGTATTTCTTGGAATCGGTTTCGCCATCACCATTGTCTTCATACTTGTTTCCAGATATGAAATAATTAAACTTTAATGCTAGTAACCATCCTGCAGGAACCGTTAAGATTGTCATTAATGTCTGTAAATCTGGAGAAGATTTGTCATTACTACGAATTAAAATAAGATTTGCACACAAGTATGTTATCCTTTCCAAGTATTCATTTCAAAGGCGATGCAATCTTTTTTTTTGTGCACTGACGGGTTGGTTCTTTTAAGAAATTTATAATTCTTAATCTCTTTTCGCCATCACCGCCACCTTCGCACTTTTTTCTAATTGTGCAATTAGTGATCTGTGATGGTGACAGCTCATTCTGCACGAACCCTGGAAATTGTCATTGATCAGTGAAAGGATCGAGGAGATATTCCATTGATACGCATTAAACCATAATATGCAGAGGGTTATATTATCCCTCCCCGATTTTCATTTCAAACATCGTCTCGAGAAAACATAAATTCTTAATAACTTTTGGCAGCAGTTCACTCCACACACAGTAAACACATTGGGGCATAATGGCCAGAGGTTCCACTATTCCAGGGCATATTCTTACTATTCATCTCCCTCCGCCCAAGAGAAAAAAAGGAGATGGTCCCTTGGTACACCAAGAGATATATTTCAAGCCAAAAAATTCCATGCCAACCCTGGCTGCTTAGAGAACCTGACTAGTTGCATTCATGGCTATCGCAGAAGTTGATGCCATGAATTCTGAGATGGAAGAAGATGATCTGATGCACGATGATACAACAATGGATCATGGCAATGCAGAGAATCTTCCCACTCTTGTGCCCAAATTGAAATCAACCATAATGAATGTAACTTCCCATCTCAGTGATGGCGGTCATGACAACACCAAAAGGAGTTTTAGAAAAGAAATCGACGGTGAACGCAACAACCACTTTCTAGCGTGAAAGTAGGAATTCTAGAATTCCAAATTAGTTTGTTCTGGGTGAAAGAGTTTCACTGTAAAGCAATGATATGTTGATGCTCCCGGAGATATATTTCAAGCCAAAAAATTATTGATTAACATCTTCGGGAATCAAGTCCAAAACTCTCACTGCTACAAGGCATTTTCCTACTAGTCATCTCCTTCTGCCTAGAATGGACTAATTTGGGCCTCTGGAATTTCACGTGCAAGTTGTGCTACTAAATTTTCTTGGACTATGCAGAGGCGGTTTTAGGTAAGGGCTATTCCACTTTCCCTGCAACCATTTTCATCTTCTTCCTCGGGGCAAGCTTGTGAAAAATATCAATTTCAGCATAGGATGATTCATCGAGGAGAAAACTGCAAGGATCTTTCATACTGTGAATCCCGTGCCTGTGTTTTTCGAAGATACCTTCAATGTTTTGGCTCGAAGAACTGGGTCCAATTTCTAAGGATAGATGTGCAATACTCAGTGTTTTTCTTATTTTTTTAAATGGATATGCTATTAAAAAATGTAATGTCCTCTCTAACAGAACCTAGAATTTCATAAATTTAAACATAATATTTCTATTATAATTTGTTTTACGGTTCTATATTCAGAAAAATAACATCATCAAAATAATAGTTTACAGTTTATGGCTCAGCAAAATTCCCAAATGGTCAGCATGATAAAATGATATACTGAATAATGTACACAGCATAAATAACATATTAAATCATCATACGGTAATGACATGCCATGATAAAAAAAATTAAAAAAATACGTATCAAGTGATTTGTTTCCCAACTCTATTTGTCAAGGCCCAAGCTGAAACTGTGCCCAAAACCGAATTTTCCTCCCTTCCAGCTAGGAACAGAGCCTGTCCGACTCCCTAGCTCCAGGATTCTGTGAGGATTCCTAGCCCCCGAGCCCAAAACTCCCAGCAACCTGGTGCCCCTTGCAACCGTTCAACCAAACTCCAAACCAGAAAATATCCCTCAGAAAATACAATCCTCTGCTCCAATGATACTCCTCTCCTAAATTTTCATAATGCCCTTCCTCGAAGGCCTCTGCCCAGTCATATCCCCCTCCATTCACCGAATCCTACCCTCCTTTAATGCCACCCACCTTATCGCTCCATTTATTACCTTATCCTTCCATTTATCACCTTATCCCTCCACTCAATGCTTCATCCCTCCTTCCATACATAAAGTTTTATAATAAATAATAAAAATTATTAAGCTCTTAATTCATTACCCAAACCTTTAATGAGTTAATTAATTAATTAATTAATTAACCAACAGATATAAACAATTAATAATTAATTAATTAATATTATTAATAAATAATCATTGTTTAACTAAAATATATTAGGACAGTTAATTATTTAATTAACTATACTTGATAAACCCTATGCAACTATTTAACTAGGGTTGTTACATACACCCACCCTTTAGGAAACTTCATCCCGAAGTTAAGGTATTTTATGATACAAGGGAAAAGAAACATGATTCACACATTCATAACAAATAATCATCATTATTAGTAAGTAAGCCAAGAAACTCATTCATACTAGTGCCATGCACAAGAAATGCATGTGTAGCTAGTACATACAAGTCTCGTTCATGTACTAATATCAATAACTATCATCTCTATAGCAATTTCCATATGCATCCAATCCCTTCAACAAGACTATTCATTTTATAAAAGAAAATAAACCAATCTAATATTTGTGAAATCCTTTAATTTCAATTATCTAGCTCAACAATTTTATTTAGACAATTGTAATTTAATTACATAATTATGAATATATATATATATATATATATATATATATTTATTTATTTTCTTTTTAGAAGGAAAAACAATAAATTCCCCCATAAGACAAATCTCCATACACTCTCAACTATTTCTACTCATGCTTCCTCCCTAACTTACTTCCATCTTCCATTCCTATCCTTCCTCTGTTGGACTATCTTGGAGCATCAACTATATTGACCTAACTCCAAATAGAACCCGTAAGCAGAAGTGTCACTATCTTGACCAAGCTTCCCCAGCAGGAAACTGACAGTCATCATCACAAGTCTAGGGGAGCGTGAGCTAACACTGTCCTCCTATGACTTCAGGTTTCAGAGGATACATGGTGGGAAATGCCTCCACCCCTCCTAATCATAACTAGGTTCCATACCATACAATGGAATATATAGTGGCACCATGTTGCTGGGAGTTTTGTCATCGTTTATTCAGTTTTGGGCGGTCTCATCACCTGAAATCCTGCACTGATCCACATATCATAGCAATGCATCCAAACCAATATAATTTCACATACAAAAATTCATACCATAATGTTTATCGGTTAGTGGTCATGAAATCCACTTTCATCATCATTATCCCTTGGCTATTTCATAGCCCATAACCTGCAGATTAGTCTGTAACACAAACTCATACATTTCTATGGATTATCATCATGTAATTTCCTACAACCATCATTTCAATTCGGTATCCATGTACAAACAACTTAACATCAAAGTTTTCAAGTTAGAAATAGATCCCATAATTCAATTTCGACACCCATTCATAAAATTATCTTTTACCAAATAGATTGCATCATATGCAACATCATTCTAATAGCATTTAAACCTTCATAGGATTCTCATTCACACAATATATCGCATCATATCCATCATCATCAATAACATTTAAACATTCATAAAATTTGCATTCACATAGTAGATCGCATCATATCCATCATCATCAATAATATTTAAACATTCATAAAATTTACATTCTCACAATATATCGCATCATATCCATCACTATCCAAATATATTTAAACATTCATAAAGGTTCATACGTCTTAAAAGTTTAAGTGTATCATTTAATAGTTTCACTGCGAATAGAAAATAAAAGTGTAGGCCTCAGGTAATCCTAGTTGTCTAAGTCAAAAGGTGGTGTTACATACACCCAGCCTTCGAGAAACATATTCTCGAGGTGGTCAAAAAAGTGAGGGATAGTCTCGTCGTAGTGTCTCGACGTCTTCTCAAGTAGAAGATCATGGACTATACTTGTCCCATTGGACCTTAACTTGGTCTACCAGACAGTTCTTGAGCTGTCGAACTCTACGGTTCAATATGTGTAATGGTTCTACCGTGAGAGTTCCCATATCTGATACCTGCAATTCCTTCCAATTTAGTTTATGTGATTCATCAGCAACATAATGACGTAAAACAGATACATGAAAAACATTATGAGTTTTATGCAAGTGGGGTGGCAGTACAAGACGATAGGCAACGGGTCCAATTTTCTCTTGGATTCCGAATGGTCCTATAAATCGAGGTGACAACTTTGTCCCCTTCCTGAACCGTATGGTACTCTTGTTAGGCCTGATACGAATGAAAACCTGGTCTCCCACTTTATAACTTCGTTCGGTCTTGTGTGCATCCGCATAAATTTTCTGCCTATCCTGTGCTTCCTTTAGTCTCCGCCTAATTTGAATCACCTGTTCCTCCATCTCTTGAATCAATTCTGGCCCAACTGTTACTCGGTCTTCTAATCTTTCCCAACTCAATGGTGTTCTGCATGGCCTTCCATACAGAGGTTCATAGGGTGGCATTCTGATGGAGCTATGAAAACTGTTATTGTAGGAAAACTCTACCAAAGGTAGGTACTTCTCCCAATGGGTTTGATTATCCATGACATACATCCTAAGCATGTCTTCCATGACTTGATTTACTCTCTCAGTTTTCCCATCTGTTTCAGGATGATAATTTGTGCTTAAGTTCAACTGAGTCCCCAATGTTGACTGCAAACTTGTCCAAAACCTAGAAGTGAATCTGGAGTCCCTATCTGAAATGATCTTCTTAGGTATCTCGTGCAAACAGATAACCTCATTTACAAACACGTGTGCCACATCAGTGACATTGTAAGTGTATCTTACCAGAATGAAATGAGCACTCTTGGTTAACTTATCAACTATCACAAGAATGGCATTGTGTCTATGGGATGTGAGTGGCAACCCCACAAAAAAATCCATAGAGATGACTTCCCACTTGGACATAGGAACATCATGTGGTTGTAGGAGGCTTGTCGAGTGGTGGTGGTCAGCTTTCACTTGTTGACACTCTAGGCATTTGGCGACGAAATGGACTACATCGTGCTACATGCCTACCTAGAAGAAAAGCTTCCTCATGTCTTCGTGCATCTTCTTCACACCTAGATGCGCACAATAAAGTGCTCTATGGGCTTCCTTCAGTATGATGCTTCGAATATCCCCATCATTAGGAATGTACATCCTTCCTCGATATCTCAATAGTCCATCTGTTTCCAGACTATATCCTTCATACTTTGGATCTAATTGCCTCCCACTCTGGAGGTTTGAAGTAACTTTTAAATACTAACTGTCTCCTTGGAGTTGCATCAACCCACATTCCCTCAGATTGACCTTTAAGGGTACCAAGGAGAAGACACGTGGCCTCCTACTCAAGGCATCTGTGACCACATTTTCCTTCCCCTTGATGTACAAAATACCAAAATAGTACTCACTCATAAACTCACTCCATTTCCTTTGCCTGGAATTCAGATCCCTTTGAGTGAAGAGATGTTTTAAACTTTGATGGTCCATTTTGAGCTCAAAGTTTCACCCCACAAGATAGTGCCTCCAAAGTTTCAGAGCTAGCATTATAGCTGCCAACTCTAAATCATGAGTAGTGTAAATCTCTTCATGTTTCTTCAACTTCCTTGATGCATAAGCTATCACTCCTCCATCCTTCATTAGCACGCCCCCCAACCCTTGCTTCGAGGCATTCATGCAGACTGTGAAGTCCTTTTCTATATCCTACACTTGTAGAATTGGCGTACTAGTTAGTAACCTCTTAAGCTCAATGAATGCACTATCACATTCTTCTGTCCAGTCATACCTGACCCCCTTGCGCTGCAAAGTGGTGATGGGTTTTGCTATTTTTGAGAATCCTTCCACAAATCTGCGATAATAACCTACTAGCCCCATGAAGCTTCTCACCTCATAGGAATTTTTCGGCACTGGCCACTCCATAATGGCCTTTACCTTTTCTGGGTCCACAGAGATTCCTTCACCGGAAATGATATGACCTAAATAGTGGATCTCTTTCTGGAAGAAGGAACACTTCGACAACTTCCCATACAATTTGTTCTCTCTAAGGCAGGACAACACCTCTCGCAAGTGTTCCTCATGTTCTCTTTCGTTTTTGGAATAGATGAGGATATCATCTAGAAAGACTTGTACAAAACAGTCTAAGTACTTCCGGAATACGTCATTCATGAGGATCATGAATATTGTTGGCGCATTGGTCAATCCGAAAGGTACTATGACAAACTCGTAATGTCCAAACCGAGTTCGAAAGGTAGTTTTAGGAATATCGCCTTCCTTAATCCTTAACTGGTGATACCCTGATCGCAAATCGATCTTTGAGAATATCGTTGCTCCTTTCATTTCATCGAAGAGGTCATCTATCTATGGCATTGGGTACCTATTTTTCACTATAGCATAGTTAAAGTCCCTGTAATATATACACAATTGTAAGGATCCATCCTTCTTCTTTACAAAAATTACTGGTGCGCCCCAAGGTGAGACACTGGGCCTTATTAGCCCTAAGTCTAGTAACTCTTTCAACTACATTTTCAACTCACAAAGTTCTGGCGCTGTCATCCGATACGGAGTTTTGGAAATTGGTTATGCACCAGGTTTTATCTCAATAGTAAAATCAAGCTCCCTCTCAGGAGGTAACCCTGGTAACTCATTCGGAAAAACATCCTTAAATTCTAACAATACCGGGTATTGATCCAAGGAGGGTCCCTTCCTTTCATTCACTACTTCCACTACATATAGTCGACACCCTTGCCTCAAGCATCGCTTAACCTTCATAGTTGAGATAAAGCGTAATGACACCCTTCTCCATACACCCTGGATCTCCACTGGCCTTCCTTCGTCATCTACACAGAGCACCCTTTTTGTGAAACAATCTACCAAAGCTCGATGAGATTATAACCAATCCATTCCAATGATTAGGTTGTACGCCCCGAGAGAAGTGACATATACCTTCAACCTGGTAGTACACACTCCCAGGTCTACTATAAAATTATCAATGCTAGGTCCTACCGCTTGTTTTTCCCCCGAAGCCATCTCGACTTGTTTAAAGTCATCATGCTCGTAGGCTGCCAACCCACTCTTTTCTAATGAAGATGGTGAAATGAAACTATCTGTAGCACCAGAATCAAATAAAATCTTAACGTTGATATGATTTAGTGTACCTGATGACTCCACCACCGTGGATTGATGTTCGACCTAGCGATTATTAACCACTACGTAAATCTGGTGGCTGCTACTTTCTCTTCCCATCGGGGCCTTTCCTTCTCTATGCACAAATCCTGATTGTAACTCTGGGCAGTCACGCTGGTAATGAGGTCCTCCGCACCCCCAACAGGTAACACGGGATTGAACCTACGCACTATTATGTGATTGTCTCTTAAATGAGTTCCTTCCCCTGGAACCCCTACCCCTACTAGCTGCTCCCTGAGATGGCCGTGAACCTGCCTAAATCGTCAGTGATGAATGAGATGTTGCACTTGCTGCCATTGAAATCCCTGCGGCTACTATCCTTGGTGCAACTCTGTTATCGTATGGATGTGTCCTTGAGCCCCCTCCCCTGGGAAATGTCCTAGGGGCCTTCCCTACGAATCCAGGATGATGCGAAAAGGTCAGTCTCATACCTCCGGTTAATTTCATGTGTTCCTCCACATAACGTGCATTTTCCATAGCTTTCGCTACTGAAGACAGTTTCCACATCCGTACCATATCCCTTACCTTAGGGTTCAACCCATAGACAAAGAGTTCTGCCTGTCGTTGGTCATTATCCATATACAAAACATATTTGACCAATTCCATAAACCTGATCTCATATTCTTCTACGGTCTTGTTTCCCTGTACTAGAGCATGAAATGCTCCTACCTGCTAGTCCTCATAGTAAGCTGGCAGGTATTTCCTTCATAACCTCTCCTCCAAAAGTTTCCAATATACGGTGTATGTGGTAAGATGCAGTTGTCTTTCTAGGTTGCCCCACCAGTTCAAGGCATTGTCTCTCAACTGAAAAATCACTATCTTCACCTTTGAGGTAGACGCATAGTCCCTTAAGGAAAAACACCTTGTCATGTCTTCCAACCATGCTTCTGCGCATTCACTGGCGCGACCCCCGGCAAACTCCGGAAGTTTGATCTTCTGCAGTTCTCTGGTGATGGCTTCGGGTGGAGGTCCTCCCCCTGAATCCCTCGATGCTTATGGATTAACCATTCCATATGGTGGGGGTTCCACTTTGATCCATGTTGGTTGAGGCCCTTTTAAAGTCTCATTTATGGCCTCCAAAGAGCGCAGTATGAGAGATAGTTCAGGCGATGGTGGTGGTGGCGCTGGTGGTGTTGGCGGTGCCTGCAACGATGCTCCTCTGCCTCGATTCCCTTGAGTCCTAACGTTTCTGTATGATTTAACCTACATCAACCAAAGTTTTCAGGGTGAGTTCAAAGACATTTCACATTTGCACAACTTAACTAGAAAATAGGGTTAGGCATAAGTTTTTTTTACTTGTTTGTAAACAGACGTTACTCTCTTTAGGGGAGGTGGTTAGGTTAGGGTTAAGCGTTTAAGCTTGGTGTCACTGCCTAAGAAAACTATTGAATCCCTCACCTGGTAGCTACGCTAGCTTTGCGCCATACTCACCAATTCCTCTGACTTACTTTCCTAGCATGCATGAAACCCCCTCCCTCTTACCTTGGTCCAAGTACTTAAAATTTTTGTCTAAAACTAATCAAGGTGATTTTCAACCTAATGTCGATGAAATGAGTCTAAGGATATCCTTCGATGCTTGACTCGTAGGATTTATTTGGCGCGTTGTACATATGCGTTGAATTGTGTGACTCGGTGGCTGCAGGTGCGAGTCTTGAGTATTGTAGAGTGGCTTTCGAGCATTGGAGTTTAGTGCTTGTGCGTTGTGGTTATGTATTGTTTCTGGACTTGTGGTCGTATGATGTAGTGAGCCTGAGGCTATGCATTGAATCTTGGTGCTTGTGCGCTGGGATTTGGTTCTTAGCTCGTGGACTTGGAGATTGGGCGTCGGGCGCAATACTTTGAATTTTTCTTATTAAATTAATCACCTTAGTTTTAAATCTTTAAAACTAATGTTTAAACCTCAATCTTAATAACATATATTTAAACCTTTAATTTTAAAAACACATAAAATAACTTAAAACATTATTCACCATAATTAAAACATAATTTCATAAATTAGCCAATATAAATTTATAAATTAAACATAAATTTATAAATTTAAAACATGTTTAAATGTTTAATTTCTAAATTTATGAGATCTATTTCTAAATTTATGTTTAATTTTTAAAACATGTCTAAATATGTTTATCCTGATTTTTAAAACAATATATATATATATATATATATATATATATATATATATATATATATATATATATATATATATATATATATATATATATATTAAAATCTACCTATTGTTTAGACCTAATATAATAATTAAAATAACCATATAAAAAAAATTTAAAATAAAATAATAAAAATAAATTAAAAAATTATATAAAATTAAAACCAATTAAAAAAAAAAATTTAAATCCAAACGGCATCGTGGTTCCTCACATGAGGCCCACGTGCCCTTCTCTTTTGCTCTTAATTCCCAAACCCTATACCTAACGTTAGCATGTTCCCTACCTACTCTATCGCCCCTCCCTTTTGCAACAACAACCAAGGTTTTCTTCTCCATAACTCTGCAAGTGCAGGCTCCTCCCTCGATGGCTCGATGCTCAGCTCTCAGCGCTGGTGCTTGGGTTCTAGATTGTTTGTGGTTGAAGGTGCGTTGTCAATTAGTAGACTTTTACATATAGATGATAAGGAGTGGACATGTATAGTGCTTGGCATTTGCGCTGGACTTTGTGTGTCGACCTGTGAGTTGGGCTTATGGCTTGGTTTGATAATTAGCTTGTGGGTATCCAACCTTTTTCTTGATAGAAGAAGCCACCGCCATGTTTTATCTGCCCCTACCCACACAAAACCAAATTCGTGAGGCTCGTGTGCTTGGGAGCAGAGAGACCCCTGTTCTCTTTGTTTTGCCTCTCCATGCAAAAAAAAAATCGTGATGCCTGGGCCTGTGTGTTGTATGCACTTTTCTTCTTGATGTTGCCTGTATAGCATCATCTGTTTTGTTTTCTCGGCCTTTGACTGTGTGGATGTTTTCAAACACGTTTTGCATCGTCTTTTGGTCCCTTGTGGGATTGGCGCTTGGGCACTGGCTTGTATGTTGTGGCTTTGCTAACTAACATGTGTGTTGTGTTGCAGGTTCTTGACTCAGTGCTTTAGTGCCGCGTAGAGCACTCCACCTTGTGCATAGTTTTTTTTTTGTTTATTAATAATAAAAAAAAATTCTTTCTGTGTGTGCAGCATGCGGCTCCTCTATCGTGGCTTTGTGCTTGTGTTGGGCTGTGTGTGACCTGGGTTGTGCTTGCGTTGGGCTGGGATGATGAGTAATGTGGGATGCCTCTCGTGGGATCTCTCCTCATGGCCTTGTGTGCGCTGCCTGGTGTTTACATCTATAACGGAGGAACTGGGATTGGGTATACATACGGTTTGGACAGAAATTTCAAAATATTTCCTCTCTCATATTCTCGAGGTAGTTCTGGGTACTCTGTTGGCTGCCCTTGTTCCAGTTGTCGGTTTCAATGCAGTCATGACATCTGAGAATTTTTCATCATTTCTGGTGTTTATCATAGTTCAGTTTGTGGCGTTGGGGCATTATATAAAGCGTACTGTGTCGGCTAAGATCTTCAAAGTGGCAATAACTCTTGTAATCTCTGTTGGAATGTTTGTGTCTATTGCATTGGTAGCAATATTGGTTGCATTAGTGGATGCAAGCCCCACAAAGGGATGGAGTGGATGAAGTCTAAATCTTCTTGGTCCGACCTATGCAAGCAAGTATATTCCTATTATTGCAAGTGTCAGTGAACATCGACCGCCTACTTGGCCTTCATATTTTATGGATATAAATGTACTAGCATTTCTAGTGCCTGCAGGCATCATTGCATGTTTCTTGCCATTGTCGGATGCAAGCTCCTTTTTGGTTCTTTACATTGTGACATCAGTGTACTTTTCTGGTGTAATGGTGCACCTTATGCTAGTGTTGGCTCCAGCAGCTTGTATTTTATCTGGCATTGCTCTTTCTGAAGCTTTCACAGTACTAACATGATCAATTAAATTCCATCTCTCTCTCTCTCACTTGAAAAGGATGCTTCAACAGTCAAATCAGAAGTGGTTCCAAATTAATTGAAGGATGAGTCCAAAGCAACACTCCTTGAGAAAGATAAAGAGCCTTTAAGAGAGAAATCCTCCAAAAAAGAATAGGAAAAAAAAGAAAAGGAGAATGTGGAAAAGGTTTCGGATAAGAAGGAACACAAGAAGCGGTCCTTGCTTCTTCCTTTAGAAGCATCTGTTGTTGGTATTTTTCTACTTATTGTATTGGGAAGCTTTTATGTGATTCATTGCTTGACATGAATAACTGTCAATCTGATTTCGAAAAGTCCTTGTTACGACGCGTCGAGGCAATTCCACCAAGTATGGAAAATCTCACAACATACTCAGGGAATTCGATCAGGTAAGCACTCGAATTAAACCGGTTAGTTCATTTATTTGTCTTTTTCTTTTTCTTTTTTTTTCTTTTTTAACTAGAATGCAAAAAAAAAAGGTTAAAGGAGCGATCGTAGGTTAGTCATTTGATGGCCATAAAGATCAAATATATTCAACTAAAGATCAAATGACTAATCCATGATGTCTAAGGGTGAAGATATATTTTTTTTTGTTTTTCTTCATTATATATATATATATATATATTGCATATTATTTATATATAGATCTGTGTAAAAAAAAAAAAAAATGTGTGCTTGGCTTGCAGGTTAGGTGGAGCTGGAGCTTGGAGCTCAGTTTTATACCTAATTAAAGGGTTTCAGGGTTTCAATACAACTATTATAGGGTTTTTTTTTTTTATTTCAGGGTTGGAACAATTCCATTCTTGAACTGTCCTTCTCACATGTGGGTAGGTGGGTAGGCCCTTAAGGCTCTAGTTCTTCAAACTGAAGCTCTGATACCATGTGTAATGTCCTCTCTAACAGAACCTAGAATTTCATAAATTTAAACATAACCTTTCTATTATAATTTCTTTTACGGTTCTATATTCAGAAAAATAACATCATCAAAATAACAGTTTACATTTTATGGCTTAGCGAAATTCCCAAATGGGCAGCATGATAAAATGATATATTGAATAATGTACACAGCATAAATAACATATTGAATCATCATACGATAATGACATTCCATGATAAAAAAAAAAAAAAAAATACCTGTCAAGTGATTTGTTTCCCAACTCTGTTTGTCCAAGCCCAAGCTTAAACTGTGTCCAAGATGAAACTGTTCCCAAAACTGAATTTTCCTCCCTGCCAGCTAGGAACAGAGCCTATCCGTCTCCCTAGCTCCAGGATTCTGTGAGGATTCCTGGCCCCCGAGCCCAAAACTCCCAGCAACCTGGTGCCCCCTGCAACCGTTCACCCAAACTCCAAACCAGAAAATATCCCTCAGAAAATACAGTCCTCTGCTCCAATGATACTCCTCTCCTAAATTTTCATAATGCCCTTCCCCGAAGGCCTCTGCCCAGTCATATCCCCCTCCATTCACCAACTCCTACCCTCCTTTAATGCCACCCACCTTATCCCTCCATTTATTACCTTATCCTTCCATTTATCACCTTATCCCTCCACTCAATGCTTCATCCCCCCTTGCATACGTAAAGTTCTATAATAAATAATAAAAATAATTAAGCTCTTAATTCATTACCCAAACCTTTAATGAGTTAATTAATTAATTAATTAATTAACCAACAGATATAAACAATTAATAATTAATTAATATTATTAATAAATAATCATTGTTTAACTAAAATATATTAAGACAGTTAATTATTTAATTAACTATACTTGATAAACCCTATGCAACTATTTAACTAGGGTTGTTACAAAAAATATTTGCCTTCGACTCTTCATTGTTGCCTCTTTTCTGGGTTTAACGCATGTTCTAATTGGCATGGTTCGGTGCTCTCGTACTTCTTTGATATTGTGTTTACTTAGCTTGTCTTTTTCCATATGAACATCTAACAATTATATGCCATTGTACTGTCTGAATCCACCAGCTTTTTATGCAAACAAAAAATGGATTACACAGTTTCAAACCAACATTCAATTCTATTCGTAATGCAGATAGAACATAGCAATACCAATGTACAATGTTGCAGCAAAATCGTTATTCTTGTTTCTAGACATGCAATTATTAAGTTTTAATGCTAACAACCCATAATGAAAGAAGTTTAATACTTGAGTTAATATGTTGCACTCATGGAAGAATGTATCAAGAACACAGTTACACCCACACGTTCCAATAAAATCTAATCTTCAACAAAGCATTTGATGGCAATTAGTAGAAAATGAAGTTTAGTAGTTAAGTTAATATGTTATAGTCATGGAAGAATGTATCAAGAACATAGTTACAAGCACATGTTGCAATAAAATCTAATCTTCAACAATGTATTTTCTGACAATTAGTAGAACATCATGGTTTTGCAACAATGGGGCTTCTTTGAAACCAATTCGCACTTACGAAAACTGCCTTCTACCTTTCTATTTTCCCACTCTTTTATTCCCTCTATTTTCTCTTCCTGGTTACTTAATCATTTTTTTCCCAAAAATGCCTTGCTCTGCAGCTTCGTGAATTCATGTGTTTCTAACGACCGCTTCCCCTTTCTTTAAATTGACCCTCTATTGTTCCCTGTCCCACAACTGGCACCCAGAGTTCCACGATATACAAATTGACAGGCGGACTTGCGTATTGGTTGGTTCAACATTGCACTTCTACTTTTCCGTGACCTCCAAACAACATTTGGAGCTCCGCGATATACAAATTGACAGACGGGCTCCAGGGCCAAGGGCATAAAGATTTCCTTAGCCGAACTTGTTGGTTGCCTCACTAATAGAATTCCTCAGAGTTCATCGATATACAAATTGACAAATGAAGCATACAAACAAGAACCAAGTAAACTTGTGGCTCGTGTTCCTAGTCATTGTTTTCTGTTTCTGCCAACTTCGCAATTCTTTCCAAGTATATATCTTGCCACGAAAATGGGATATCTGTTACAGATGTGAATATATTGGTCCTTGTTTTTCCATCTTCTATACTTGGCCAAATATTCATTTCTCTTTTCCCTAAACTTTATCTTTTTCGTCACTTATTCATTCTTTCGAAAATGTATGGCTGAGCGCGTGGGTGGTCTTGCGGGTTCACAATTGTACTCGTGCTCTTTTACTACGACACCGACCGAACGCTTCCCCATTCCATACCTAGAAACTTCTCCAACCACGAATTCCCACTAGGCGGTCTCTACATTGGACTTTTGTTGTTCCATGGCCTGCGAACAGTACTATCACTTCCACGATATACAAATTTGCAACCATTCTTAGATCATACCCTCTTCCATATTACGGTCCACATGTCATGCCCTCTTCCGTGGTGCACATTTTTGCACTGAAAACTTCCGAGAAATACAATTTAACCATCGGGTCCTCACATATTTAGTGGAACTATTGTCACCCCATTTTTAATCTCGTCTATATTCTTTCCATAATTTGTCATTTGTTCAAATTTCTTTGGCAGATCGTCGGTTTGGCGGGTTGAAGAAATATTCAATTCGTAGTCATTGTTTCCTGTGCCCACGCCCCTTTGCAATTAGCAGTTGGAAATTATATATAAGATCTTATTGCTATGCATGCAATTAGCAATTTCTCTATCCCATACTTAGCCACTTTGTCAGAATTCCGCAAATATACAAACCAGCCGCTGAACTGCCCCATCATGATCTCTTTCGTTTTACACATTTTGCACTCAAAAATTTCGAAACATGAAATTTGACCCTGCAACACTCGGTTGTTCTAACTATTCCCGTAACCCTTTTTTGAATCTCGTCCGACCGCTTTTCAGAGCTTTCCATTCTTTCCTTGCTCTCCACCATCTCCATCACCTTCGCACTTGTCTATAATAAAAGAAAATAAAAAGTTATATATATATATATATATATATATATATATATATATATATATATATATATACATATATTGTTTCTAAATATGGAATTACTGGCATTTAATCCTAACAGATCATCATGCAGAAACCGTATAGATTGTCATTGATGGGCGAAAGGCTCGAGGACATCTCGTATTGATGTGCATTAAACCAAAATTTGTGGGGGGATTATATTATCCCTTCTGAGTCTTCATTTCAAAATCATGAAATCCCGTTCACACGGTGTGGCCTTCGAATGTTCACGAAACCTCCATTCCTTAATTGCTCTTCTTCGTACCTTCCACCTTCGCATTTCTAAATATTCAATAAATAAACTTTATTGCTAACAGTTCATCATGCACCAACAATACAGATTGTCATTAATCAGCAAAAGTCTCGAAGAGCTTTCCCATTCATAAGCATTTAACCAAGATTTAGCAAAAAGTTACATTATCAACTCTAATTGTTCATTTAAACCATCATCTGCAGCAAAGAAACCTTCTCATAAACCTATGGCATCAGCTCGATAGCAGTTCTATGGAGATACAGTGAACATCTTCGGGCGCAAGGACCAGAACTTCCACCAGTCTAGGGCATTTTCTTATTACTCAACCTCTGTCACAGAGAACCAAGTAATTTGGACCTCCGGGATTGCTCATGCAGGCTGTGTCCCTAAGGTTTTTTACTATAAGGACCTGGTCTCTTGGTGCGCCGATAAATTTATTGCAGGGAAAAGAATTATTCCACTACAGGACCACTCTTTTGTTTCTTTGTCACCTTAGGTCTTCTGCCAGATGTTGAAATTGTCATAGCCAACATTGACGTTCAGAGGAGAAGATTGCAAACAGTTCCTAGCAAAGCATAATAATGGATTGGACCTCTTGCCCCTTTTTTTCGAAACCCGAATCTAGTTCCTGAAGATATTACAAGCATGCAGGTTAGTTCATTTAGAAATCCATTTCACGAAATTGCCTGGTTGTTTACAAGAATAACGTGATAGGAGTCCACAACTATTGTTTCCTGCATGGCTCTTTATGTTTTGTATTTCATAGTCAATGAACAAGCCATTTTTTATTAGGGTAGGTTAATTTCCCATGAAATCTCTTCCCAATTGTCAAGCTACAAAAGGGAAAATAAATTTTATATGTCATCCTATTTAGTTTTTGCAATAACACATTCCTTTTGGTTTCCATAACTATCTTTGTCCAAGAATGTCAATTGTGAATTCCACCCAGTAACGTTCTAGTACCAGGCCTTGTGGAAGCACAAGGCTTCCCCCTATTTTTATGAGGTTTTTAATGGCTTCTTGTATGTTTTCAAAGTTTTGTTGTTAGGAGAAGATGCTCCCCGCATATTTGAACAGGCAACTAGTTTTTGGACAAGAAGGGGACTATTGTGACGGAAATCTCCTTACGGACTAGCAAATAGGGTTATACTTTGCATGCAGATATGACCAAGAGAAAATCTACTTTCTACCTTCGTCCCCAAACTTAAATCTCATTTATTTCAGTAAATACATGGATGGATCAACCTACCTTGATCCAGGCGTTTGATTTCGATCCTCTTTTGCAATTGATCACTTGTTCACAGTTCTCCTTCCAAAGTTGACCTCCATACAAGACAAGCAACAACTACACATGCATCTTACCTATAGACTAACGGGTTAGAGATTCAAACATGTACTTAACAAACTATGAATAACTCATGAATTGGGACGGGGAAAGCATTTCCTTTATTACTTTGAATGAGTCAACTTACAAAATTCAAGACCGGCCACCGCTCCGCAAACCTAATCCTGGGCTCCTCTTCAACTAACCTCCAACTTCTTTGCTTAGTATCTCTTCTTGCACAAGGATGGCTAAAGGGTTGGGACAATAGGAATATGCAATTAGGCAGAGTTTCTTTGCTATATTTTTCCTCTTTTTAAATGAGACCCCTAGCCCTTCTTTTATAGGCTAGAAGAATCTAGGTATTTGGACGAACCCTCGGCCATGCATGGCCTAGAGTTTCAGTTAACTCACCCAGAGTTGTGTGTTATGTCGGAAACTTTCCTTTTTTTGTGCTTTTTTCAGTCCACATGGGTTCTTTTAGGTCAGCTAGCATGTACATGCGTGCAGTAATAGAGTAGGGCACATGGGCCCTTATAAAAGAGGTTTTTTAAAGAGTTGCTCAGCAGTGCTTTGGCAAAGAAGGGATCTAAGATGGCCCAATGCTTGGTAAGCATGTATGGTGCAATTTAGGGTTATAAAAGATGTCGCCTAATGTGTGAGTTCAGAAGAGCATCTGATGGCCGAAATACATGACCAATATTTACTGATGTGTTGAACGATTGAGCCCAAGGATCAGGAACCGGGAGGCACCGTCTGCAAAATAACAAATGTCTCACCGAGGCGGGCATACCCATGCTCGAGATAAAATAGAATCATGGCTACCAATCAAAGACACTGTAGATCCATGTCATATAACTATATAAATACTAACCGTGAACAATACATAGCGGAGCTACATCTCGAAATAAAAAAGATATACATATAGAGTATCCATCTTCTAGAAGATAATACAGCCTGATGGCTGGAGATGAGATCTTCAGAGCTCGAGCAACAACTTCAAAATCTTCAAAAATCAAGGTAGGAGTGTAATATGAGTGTACGACTTCACTACCCAAAGGTCTCTGATGGCTCGTCGGTCATGGACTAGATAATCTTGATTATCATACTGAAGGCTTCATTGATTTCGAACAAGGACTTGATTGGAAATTCAGGATGGTCGAGTATGAGGGCAAGAGACAAATTGCAGAGGGGCCAACTTAGGCTTGGTGACAAACTTCCCTTGGAAAATAGCACAACAAATGATGAGACTCATGCAGCATGGCATTAATCATAAGTCTACAAAGCAGGAGGCAATGCAAACTCTCCATATGTTTGAAAGGATAACCAAACGGTGGAGGACACAACTCTATATAGCGAGAACAGCTTCCTAAGGTCATACTACATTCCATAGTTTGATGAACAAACGAACAAATGTTCTTTATCCAAGGGCGACTCATTATGTTTCCAATAAAGAAAATACTTTTCCCTTCCTCTTTTTGGGGTATATTTGATTTTTATTTTTTATTTTTTTTATCTGTCTTTTTCAATAATTTTGGGAAAAGAATAAAGGAATGTTACGTTACAATGGAGGAATGAGTATTGCAAACATACAAGTTCAAGGCACAAGGACAAGACTGATGTTCTAGTATACAGATACTCAAGAAAAGTCCTTCGGGGGCCAAGGGTGTTAAGACGTAGAAGCAAACTGTTACAAGGCTGGCGTATAAGATAGGAAAATGCGGTTAACAAAACACACAATGGTAACGTCCTTCGATGTAAGTTTAACGAGCCCAGAGAAGGTAAGCTCGGTGGTTTTTCATATTTAGAGAGTCTGAAAAAACATAAAAGGAGACTCCATTGGGGTACATTTTTCGAATATAGTCTAGTCGGTTTGAAAAAGGGGGTAAACTAGCACCGACAAGACGTCTATTCAAAACCATTTTAACGAGTGTGACAAGGACAAGATCACTCGGCCATTTTTTCATTTTTAAGGAGTCTGAAAAAAACTTAACTATGGACTCCATCAGGAATGTTCTTTTGGAACAGTTTAACAAGTGTGAAAAAATAAGGTCACTCGACGATCTTTCCAATTTTAGGGAGTCTGAAAAGAGCTTAACTATGGACTATGTGGGGGTTCCTTCTTCGTAAGTTTAGTCCCTCAGGCCCAAAAAAGGGACAAAATTATACCTGAGAGTACTCTTCTATAGAGCTGAAGTTCCATAGAGTATACCTTTGTTCGTACAGTTGACCGTCCGGACCGAAAAAGGGGTAAACTACCGTCGGACAGACGTGACTTCAAATTTCAGTTTAACGAGCGTGAAAGGCCACAAGATTGCTTGGCAATCTTTTCATTTTTAGAGGGTCTGAAAAGGGCTTAAAAGAAGAACCGTTATTTTTTGGGAGTCCTGAGGGTGAGGTCAAGAGCGAAGAAGAATCATGCAAATGAGGTTCAAACTCGTATTCAGAAAAAACTACAAGGACTCCCGAGCCTACAGTGTTTTTAGAGACAGCATGAATACCATAATGCAACCAGGATCTACCTAGGGCATCCATGTTTCGGTAAGCTCTACCACCAAGTTGCGACACTTCTAAAGCAGAGATGATGGTTTTGTGTCACGGCCTGATGGGATCGATCCTATGGCAAAGGAAAAAGACAACGAGATACAAAAGTCAGGGTAGAAACCTAACCTATATGTTCAAGTTGATCGTCGGAAAAAATTTCCACGAACCATCGAAAAATACTCAAAACTCAAAAAACAATTGTCCCAATACCCGATCAAATCCCTCCTATGCAACTCCTGAATCACTCTAAATGGTTTTTGGTATAAAGAAAATGATAAAAGAGGCCAAAAAAATGACAAAAAGAGGCCAAAAAGTCTATAAATAGAAGTTGGCAGCTCATTATCACCATTGTTGATTTGGAAATTGACTCTAGAGCCAAAAGAACCCCTTTGATTAAAGTGGTGATTCTGGGAGCTACAGTGGACGAAACGAACTTCTGTCTGGACCAAGTAAGTACAAACTCCCTTATATTGCATTTTATGTCTTTATTTATGTATTGGGTTTCATTTTTTAGGGGGGCGTCGACCTTTAAAAGGTCGGCCTTAGGTCCACGCGGGCTGTCTCAGGGCAAGCCGTGTGTACATTCGGGCAGAGTAAACTCTGCACACGTGTACACGTGACTGTCACCATTAAAGCATGCGTGAGCCCCCTTATTGAATGAAAAAGACTTCAAAAGCAAGGGTTAACCCTCCTGAACCTTTTTGTTTTGCAGGATGTATGTCCATTGGAGAGAAAGAGAGCATGAAGAGGTAAATGAGTTGGTCAAGGAAGACCCCAATGTTGTGGCTACTTTGATGCAGTGTGGGTTACTCAAGTTTTTTCTATGTCCTTTCATGCAGGCACAACCTAGGCTACTGAATGCCTTGGTTGACTACTGGCATCCGGATGCAGAGGCATTCATGTTAGAGGGGCAGTCACTGGTGCCCACGGTCAAGGACATTTACTTTTTCATTGGCCTCTCCAGGAGAGGGGAACCAGTCAATTTATGGACTTTTCCTGCGGGGCCGCATAACATAGCGGAATTGATAGGCCTATACTGTGCAGCTGATACAGACCGTGCGAGCACGCAGGTGCCTATAAGCAAGATCACTAACTTATCGCTACAGGCGATAGTATTGCTTATTGTGAAAATTATTGGTTCTGCAGCTCTACATCAGGCATACCGCACACAGATGAACTGTGCAGTCCAATGATTTAATGCATAAGTTTTTTATTGGAGTACCACGTTGCTTGATTGTATGAAGAGGTAATTGATAGATTGTCGTTTGCGAACACATAGGAACTTCAGGTTCAGGACCATTCTTTGTTCGTTCTTTTTTGAGAGAGTTACGAGTTTTAGTCCTCGAGTAGTGGTACGAGGACATCAGGCCTCTCTTCCTGTTGTGTGTAGATGGGCAGTACTACTGCCATGATAGGGTGGTGGAAGGACCAATGAGTCCTTCGATGATGACTTTTTTGCATGGCTGTCACAACAGATCCTGGTTATAAAGGACTACCCCTATGCCGGGATTGATTTTTTGAGAGACCCGGAGATACTAGTACCTCCTGGTGAGGAGCGAGGGGAGATGGGTAAGTCTCCACCTTTGTAGCTTTTTTGTTGTATATGTAATTTTTAGGTTGTTTTGTTATATATATCATTTTTTTTGTTAAGCCAAAGTATTTGACGGATATGTGTTCATTGTGTGCAGATGTGGGACCAGTGCGACCCTCTGACTATGCGAGGAATAGGCGTTGTCCTCGGTCAGGGGCCGCACCTGCAGCCGCAGGGGGACCAGCAGCAACAGGAGATCTTCCAACCGAGGAGGCTAAGAGGGTATTGAGACGATTTGAGCGTAACTTTACTGCGCTCACTCGCACGGTCCCGATGGAAGAGATTAAGGACCTACCACCATCTATGCAGCCTCATGTAGTGAGGGCACCACGGACGTGGGTCCGATTGTTTTGTTGTTTAGCCAATGCTGTGGACTAGTATAACAGGGCCCATAGGCCCTGACTTTAGCTAGACATTTTGATATGCCACGAGCACTACTTGTATATATTTTTTGAGGGCATAAGCCCTGTGACTCGTTATCGGTTATATTTTTGAGGCGCTTGCATCCATCCATGTACTCTAGTTACTTTATGATATTATATATGGTTTTTTGGTCTTTTGTGTCTTATGGATCATGTGTACAAAAACGTATTTACATGTTTATGTCAATGTTCTTTCATATGTGTGCAAGATGCCAATCTAAAATTTGATTAGCTAGAGTTTCTGTAACTTGGTTTAATCTCCGAGGAACATGAAAATATGTAATATAATCAAAGTTTCACTCTAAGAGACGTACCCTAAGGAATCGTCGGTGTAAAGTTGGATCATGAACCCGGTATACTCTATTTAACTGAGACACAACCAGTTGAGCATCGAGATAGACCTGGAGATGAGAGATACCCAATGACAAAGCGTCAAGAAGCAACTCAATAACTGCGCTATACTCGACAACATTATTTGTGGCGTCACCTAAGCATATCCCTCTAGAAGATAATAGAGGTGTAAAGATTACCCAAGTTGCGGAGGCAAGCCTCTGAGTGTGCCGACTAGCACCATATGCATACCCAACGAACACTTTGGAATCACTTGACATCTACCACAGTGATGAAAGATAGTATCAACAACATGTCCATAATACTAAAAGAAACTACAAAAGTAATAGTACAAAGACTATACATATGTTACAAAAAGTTACCCGCAGTGACCTACCTATGATTAATACTTCTTGAGGTAGAGCCCATTTCTAGGCTCCGCCAAAGCATTCCCTTCAAAGTCAACCAGATGATAAGCGTCCTTTTTTAAAACCTCTTTTATGATGAAAGGTCTGAACCACATGGGTTTGAATTTTCCTGCCCCCGGGGGGTCCTTATCTTGGTCATAGACCAGGACAAGGTCACCTTCAGAGAAAATCCGAGGACGAATGGACCTATCATACTGACACTTGACCTTATGTTTATGAGCCTCGTTGGCTAGGACCATATCGCGACACTGCTCATTGAGCTACTCAAGACATACTAACCGTTCTTCAAGTGGAGAAGTGTCTGGCAATAATTGTACTGCCAACTTTAGAGATGGGATCTGACATTCGATGGGAAAGACTGCCTCCAGCCCGTAAACTAGTTGAAAAGGTGAGAAACTGGTTGCAGTCTTAAAACATGTTCAGTAAGCCCATAATGTCGAGTATAACATCAAATGCCAATTTGACTTGGCTGAGTTGATAGTTCGTTGTAAGATAGTCTTAAGAGTTTTGTTTATAGCTTCCACCTGCCCATTTGCTTGGGGGTAGTAGGGTGATGAATTTTCTTGCCATAAACCAAGATTTGATGTTAACTCGGTCATCATCTGGTTCTGAAAGTGACTACCATGATTAGTGACAATCTCCCTCGGGACGCCGAACCTTGCTATTATCTGATTGAATAAAAAGAGAGTTGCAGTCTCTCCATCATCTTTAAACTTTGGCATAGCTTCGACCCACTTTGTGAAGTAGTCTACAACTATGATGATATAGTGGTTCCTCCTTGCTGAAGGAGGGTTGAAAGCAGTGTAATCAATCCCCCACTTGGTGAAGGGACCGACTGTGATGACAGGAAACATGGGAGAGGAATGTGCCCTCAACTTTCGAGACAAGATTTGGCATGGATGGCATTTCTTGACCGATTCGATACAATCTTTGATAAGTGTCGGCCAGAAGTAACCTGCTCGTAGAATCTTTTGGACTGTTGCAAACCCAGACAAATGACCGCCACAAGCTCCGATATGGCAATCATTTGTTGGAAATGTTTAACAGGTAGCATATGCTTGTCATTGATGGAAAGTACAACAATGAAGATGGCATGAGTACAGGAAGAATGTAACAGACGGGCACTAGAAGTATTTTGGGAAGACACTGCAGAGAAACCTCGATAAGATCAGAAGAGATAGTGCAGAGGATGTTTGGTATGTTTTACACGCAGCGTATGCTTGTCATTGATGGAAAGTATAGCAACGATGATGGCTTGAGTACATCAGCGATGATCAGCAGTGCAGTGATATTCAGGAAGACCAGCAACGCAACAATCCTCAGTCGTCAAATCGAGGATTGATCTAAACTGTTGATCAGGCATGATGAAGTCCTGTAAATTTTGTGTATCATTTCTGATCGTTGGATCCCATCCAAAATTCTCGACAGAATAAGGGTCATCAGATCTGAATATAGACAAGAAGAGCGCGCTAAAGAGGAGGATATATCTCAGGCGTTAGATCTGAGCACAGGGTCCAACCACTGTTGGATCGAGGAGAACCTGCACGATCTTTAAAGTGCAAGGAGTAGAGGGCTCACAAAATCCCGAAAGCGGGAGGACCGTCCATATCAAGGGGTTATGTGGATCGTTGATCCGAATCCCTGTCAGAGTTTCAGGGATCGAGAGTTGGAGATGACAAGTAATATCATCCACAGAAATCCCGATTTCGCGATATGCAAAATCGCGACGTAATCTGAGCCGTCAAATCAAGATCACATCTGAACCGTCGATCCGACTCATGTCAGCAAACCACGTCAGCTAGGAACACGTGGCACAACCAGGTAATGACAAGTGTCATACTGATTCAACATGTCAAGCACATGAAAGTCACGAATCAGGGTGACACATGGCAGTTATTTAACACATGTGCATCAGCAAACTTACACCATGTCAAAGTTTCGAGGATCGCGTGTTGGAGATGTCAAAGAAACAATGCAACAGGAATCCCGATTTCGCGATATGAAAAATCGTGACTTAATCGCGGCCATTGAATCAAGATCAAATCTGGACCGTTGAGCCAATTCCATATCGGAGTTTTGTGAATCGCGACATAGAGAGACAAGAAAACAACACAACAAGAATGTCGAAATCGCAATATGCGAATTCGCGATTCAATCGCAGCCGTTGAATCAATATTGAATATGGACCGTTGAATCCAAGTCCATTTCAGGAATTCGAGGATCAAGAGTTGGAGATGTCAAGGAATGTTAACATCAAGAATTCCGATATCACGATATGAGAAATCGCGACGTAATTGCAACCGTCAGATCAAGATGTGATCTGGACCATTGATACGACTTCTTTACAGAGTTTCGTGGATCGGGATTTGGAAGTGACAAGAACATTCACCACAGGAATGTCGAAATCGCGATATGCGAAATCGCGAAATGATCTAAACCGTCATATCAAGTGTTGATCAGGACCGTTGATCCCACACCATTTCGGGGTATCAGGGATCGCGACTTGGAGAGTCAAGATACCTCATCTCCAGACTCACGAAATGAGAAATCGCGAAAGTGACTTATGCATAAGGCTGTGGTCACAGCCCTTGGTCACATCAGCGAGAGATGGAGGAAAGAGATAGAGAAACCAAGCTCTGTTTCAGGGATCGCGACTGGGAAGTCGAGATGCATGGTCACACGAATGTCAAATTGTCGAATGTCGAAATGGTGAAATGAATGCAAAATCCCATGGAATTCATCCAACGACGCAGATAAATTGGATATGATCGGAAGGTTATTGTTCTCTCTCACAGTTAACCCCTCAGTTACGAATCTGCTAGTGAAATGGATTCATGATTGCAAATCAGTTAGTGTTTCAGTTGGCGTTTCAGTTGCTTGGACAGTTGTCATTCTTTTGCTTAAGGAAATGGGAAGTGGAACTGTCGTGGTGGTGTGTATCAAAGAAAATGAGACAGACTGTGTAGGCGTGGTTGTTCTGGATGAAAATGAATGAAACTGAAGAAGATCGGAGGGCTACCGTTGCACGACACAGTGAAACTGCTAGAAACCATTGATGGTTTCTACCAGAGGATGCGAAGAGACTTCTGTGTGTTTTCCAGACGAGCTGAAGAGTCACATGGAATCTGCCAATGGAATGAAGATGAGTCGTGGAGTAAATTGAAAGTTGGATGAGGGTTAGAGCTCGTAACTAAAAGATAAAGGATGAGCTCGACTGTAACAGAGAATATGAAGAGTCTCAACTACCAGAGAGAAAAAGGAATCTCGGCATAACACCCAATGATGCTGAATGTGTGGGAAAACCGCCAGAGAAGCTGAAGAGTTACCATGATGATCAGCCAGAGCACTCGAGAGGTGGAGGATATTGGTGCGGTGTGAGTATGCAGAGGCATTGCGCACATTGCATGCACAAGGTGCATAGAATCTATAAGTACATGGTACAGAGAAGAGATGAGGTTGTTGTTGCTGTTGGAGTTGTTGTGGTCGTTGTGTAGAAGGATTGAAGTGTGATCAAGGAGGGAGAGCGCAGGAGGAGAAATACACAGTAGAGGAAGGTTGCATTCAAGGGACATGGTGTAGAGAGTATAAATGGTAGAAGAACAGACAGCGCAAGTCATGTGTGCAGGAAGGCAGTGAGGCAGACAGAGCAACAAAATGCAGCAGAATAGTGATGAGTCTAGTAAGCCATTGTTGAACATTATATCACTGTAATAAGTTTCAGTAGCAAAGATTTATGTTTCGGGGTGGAAGGGAGGTTCCAGGGAGTATCGTTGTCCTCATAGGTTCAAGTGGGTTCTTGAACACAGGGAGTTGTATCTTCCATCTGGTTGCAGCCAGAGAAACCAAGGTGGCAGGGTGGTGCAAGGGAGAACTCTTGTTCTCTGTTATACAGGTTGGTGCCTGTATGATTGGAAGTTGGTGCTTCCATCCAGTTGGTGTTGGAGACACTCAGGGAGTTGGTGCTTCCTTCTAGTTGGTGCTAGAGAAACCAGGGAGTTGGTGCTTCCTTCTAGT
>ML781539.1:784765-798762 GCA_009831015.1 Picea engelmannii
TATTTATTTATTTATTTATTTATTGCTTATAGAATCTTAAACCTACACTATAAAGTATATTACAGATTTCAAAATATATATTGTTTAAAGAAGGTTAAACATAAAGTTATGCATATAATAATACTATATATAAAGTTAGATATATTGCTTAATGAATGTTACATAGAATGTATACTCCAGAAGGAACATATACTTTTAGTCAAGAATGCCCAGTAGCGTTGTAAGAAAGTTAAATGTTAATTTTTTAATTAAAGATGAGAAGCGAGATGTTACGGAAAGATTTGCATTGGCATGTAATGTTAATAAAAAATTAAATTTGTTTTAACATTATCATGTTGGTAGGTGTTTCACCTCGCAAGTCTGGGGAGATATTTTACATTTAAAAATATATAAAGATTTGTGTTCATCCTTGTCTGAACCGTCTTTCAATCCAAGGATTCAGTGACTCTATAAATAAAATTGACAATCAGATGGTCCACGCTCTATTCATTTCAATTGACAGTTTTTTTTTTTTTAATTATTTTGATCGGTCCATAAAGGAAATTGACAGCGAATATAATGGCTGGTCCACGTTCTATTCACGTTCTATTCATTTCATTGGACAAAATTTATTATTTTTTAATGTGTTTTTGTTTTTTATGTTGACTAAATTGACGGCCAGTATGATAACTAGTCCACGCTCTAATCAGCCACTATAAGAGTGGCTCCACGCGTGACGCTCTAATCAATTCAATTGACAAAATTTATTATTTTTCAATGTTGTTTTGTTTTATATGTTAATTAATGTTTAACAAGACAAAGTGACATAAAATAAAGTGGTCACATCATTAAATATTATTACGCGATTATCTATATTCCGTCGGATTTGAATTACTTTAAATAATATATATGCGTAGGATGGTTATTGATCATGAAATTTTAATATTTTACAATATTAATAAATCTTTTATTAAATTTATACAAAATATCTATTAATTAATTAATAGATTCATGACAAGTCTGTCCACCGTTTCAGGTACATGTGGTTGTTTAAATTATAATAAATAAATGTTATGTGATTGGAGTAACTATAAATAAAATACATTATCTAGTTGAAAAAAATTAAAGATTTGTATGTTTATTATTTTAATAAAGAAAGGAAAATTTAAATTAATAAATAAAAGGTATTCAACTTAATGAAATAGGGTTATGTTATTTATATTAAAGAATGAAGTAATTAGTGAAATTGGGTTTATATTAAAGAATGAAGTAATTTAGTTAGTAGATAAATTCAATTTCTTTTTTTATTAAAAATATTTTCAAATTTATTAAAAAAAAATTACAAAATTATTTTTTTATTTAATTACAAAAACATTAATTATAAAATTTTATTTTTTATTTTTTTTAAATAAATTACAATAAAAGCAAGAAAAATTGAGTTTGTCCATTAAGATGTACTAAGAATCAATCAAACCTTTGACTAAAAATTGAACATGAAATAATAATGTTATCACAACAATCCAACCTCACAAATATAATGATAATTACTGAAARGATTGACTTCACATTCAATTTTAATAAGTTTTCATTAAAGCACAATGTCCAACTTTGGGAAATAAGCTAAAAGTCAAACCTTCTTTGCTTATTGTGTGAATTTCTCTTAATTTTCCATTCAAATCCTACTTTAYCACGTGGAGTCATTCAAATCCTACTTTRCCAAGTAGAGTCAATCCCAAAAATAATTTGATTGTGTAATATGTAATATCCTACTTTACCAAGTAGAGTCAATCCCAAAAATAATTTGATTGTGTAATATGTATATATTACATGTTAATATGTAAATCCCACTTTACCASRTAGAGTCAATCCCAAGATTGTGATTTTCACTAGTCACCATGTTAATTGATACTGAATTGAATACTTTAAAGGTTGAAAACTATATATATATATATATATATATATATATATATATATATATATAATTGTTAATAATATATTCTTTTATATAGAATCACCCTTTTATATAGGCATATAGAACAGGATGTTATATCTTAATGTAATTTTTTTTATTTTAATAAATATTATATTTAATTACTTAATCATTAATTATACCATACTATTTATTATCATCTAGGTTTTTATATCATTTGTTTTCAATTTAAATGAAAAGTATTTTGGCTTTTTTCTTAGTTTAGGAAGGATATTAGATAGTATTTTGGTATTTGCTAAAATTTATTTTGATTTTGGTATTCGTTAAAAATGATTACTTATTAAAATGAAAATGAAGAAGGTTATAGGAATCTTGAAATGATGATATTATGGTGTTGGGGTTGTAAATGCTCCATAGTAAGGGAGAAAATCCATGAATGTTGTGGAAGCATGAGATACAAGGGTTTTGTATTGTAAGTTATCAACACATATATGTGTTTTTTTGTGTGGAGCAAGGAAGTAGGAAAATATAAATCCATCTTGCATTGGGAAATGATTCTACTTTGAGTGTAAAAAAAAATAAAAAAAATCCATTATAAAACCTTATTTCATTATCAACTTTCTTCAAAATAATTTCTTCTCTTTCTCTCCTCTTTCTAATTATTTCTGGGCCATGCAATGTCCTCTCCTACTAAACACCATTTCCAACTTGAAGGTCTTGGCCAATGAGTATAATTTCGTCTTCCTCTAACAGAGACATTGTCATTTCAACATGCACATAAATCCCTAGACTAGATATTGTTTATTCATTGGAATTGTAGATGAAGGACTTTCTAAGGTTTTTTTTTTCTTAATCTCCATATCATGATTGATTTTAGCAATTGATGTCCAATAATATATTAGTTGCAATGACTTCCGATACAATTATTTATGCTTTTCTGTTTATTTCCATAGCATTAATAATATATTAGAAATGTTTGACCACATGTTAATATCATTTTCACATAAAAATTATAACCATAAAATAATAAAAAATTATAAACTAGGTCTAATACCAATTAATACTTAAAGAAAACAATTTAGAGAATACCAAAGAAAATGATTATTATTTCATTGATAATAATCCATTCTTCTCTATAAAATCACCTTTTTTTCATCTAAACATATTGAATGAGAATGTCACATTTAATAGTATCTTCCTTTTTATTTAAATAGATTATATTTAATTACTCAATCACTTACTAAGTTATATTATTTATATCATCCTGTTCTCGTACCGTTATCATTAATTAAAGAAGCGATTTGTTTAAGAGGAACTGAGCTGGACAAACAGAATATTGAGCTAATCTGCCACACCATACTAATTTGCATGGATGTCTGTCTCCTTTTTCTAGAGAATGACTCAATCGTCCGGGTTACGATAGCGTTTGAGTGGCTGCTAAAAAAGTAAAGGCTCAAAGTCTATTATCGTTACTAACTTTGACTTTGTCGTATAACTTGTTAGATACCCCATCAACTATTTTTACATTTGTCTATGGGTTTTGGTTGTAACTATGACTGTTATATGAAGTTGTCCTTAATGTTTTTAGTAAAATCAAAATGTACATCCCAAGCTTCTCATCATTTTGTGAGAAGGAAAAAAAAACATATGGTAATTTATTTTAATCATTTTGAATTGCTAAAGTATAGTTGGAATCATTTTGAACTAATATAGTATAATTGTTGGATGAGCTAGCATTTGTTAGCATCGACACAAGCGCAGCTATTACAAAGGCTAGGTTTCCTCCAAGTTTTGGGCTTGGCAAAGTGTTCAAGGGTGCTGCAATTAGGGTTTTATCAATGCTACAACAATTTCATGTTATCATGGCAATGTTTTCCAAGTGTTTGATGAAAAGTCTATATGACAAGTATTTGATGAAATTTTTATGTGCTAAGCGTTCGATGTATGACAAGTGTTTGATAGAATTCTTACATGTCAATTGTTTGAAGAATTCATTGACAATTATTTAATCCAAAACCTGGTACAAAGATAGGATTTCAAATTATGATAAAGTCTCTCTTTGAAAAATCATTATGCATGTAGGTGAATTATAACAACTATATTGTGGATTTAAAGTAGAAATTGGAGTATAGTATAGGGATTCGTATTGCCATGCAAAACCTTCTTTATGAGAGTAAACAACTAGAGGATCTATCCCAATCATTTGACTATCATATTAGTAAATATTCAACTCTTATATTGGCACTGTGATGCATGGAGTGGTTTGCACTAGTGTTCCTTTTAGAGATGCAATGAAAAACAATTCTATCACTCCTAATGCTTTGAACCCTATTTCTAGTTTATATATTGTGGAGCATGTTGAAGAGGTGCTAGTGGTGGAGATTATATCATTGGAGGTCTACCATCTACATTCCTTATATGAAAAAGACACAAGCTTTTCTGATTCCATGCGTATTAGCCTCCTACTTTGGCTTTATATCAATGGATTCCTTCATCTTGGACGAAGAAACATGAGATATCTATTTGTTCCAAACGTTTTGTTATTGTTCAACGTTGTGATTATGTTGATTATCAGATGGTTGTTGAGGGTCCCTAGTTTTAAGGAAATGTGGGTCTTTTTATATCTCCTTGGTTCCCAAATTTTGATCCTAACTCTACGTCAATTACTAGAATACTAGTTTGGGTTCGTCTTCCCAATCTGTCATTACATTTCTATCATTTATCATTTTTTGAGGATATTGAGAACTCTTTGATCACTAACATCAAATCAAATATTGAGACGGATTTGGTGGGATTATATATAAATGCTTACATTCGTGTTGAGATAGACCTTAGTAAGGTTTTTTCGAACAAAGTGTTTCTCAAATGGAAATATTCCAATAAATGCAAAGCTTGGATGATGATAACACATAATTTTGTTGTTGGATATTTCATCTCCAAGCTTCTTGTCCCTGTGCTCTTGCACATCTTCCTAGACACAAAGGGACACTTTTTTTTAAAGATGGAATTCCAAAAAATGATGATTATTAGAATGAAGATCACCAATCGCAAGTGTTGATATGAAAATCAAGTCCTCCTTTGGGGGATACTGTAGAAGACATGGATATCAATATTTCTTCCTTGAAGAAGTTAGTTTTTCTTGAAGACTCTTTAGGTGGAATAAAGAGACTTCATGAAGCCGGTTCATTTGATTCAAATAAATAATTAGTTCCATCTATGAACCTCGATATATTTCCTTCTAACTTATAGTTGGTTGCTATGGATCCTTCTTCAAGGAAAGGCAAGAGGCAACAAAGAAGAAGGGGAAAAAGGGAAGAATCGATGATTATTTTTAAAAGGGAAAGAAATAATATGTATATTCAATGTGTAATTTTATTCATGTACTTTTGTAAGTACATTTTGAATCTATACTCTTGTAAGAGTAATTAGCACCTATACTTGCACTTTTGTATTATTTCATGATCACCTACAAAATGTGATTTTTTTCTTCAATAAACAGAAATTGTGACTTTTTTTCTTGGAAAAAAAATATTTTATAAATAAAATAGAATATTATATTTTTTCTTGTTCACTTGAGATCTTATAAAATCTATGAGACTCGGAATTACAAAAAATTATTGTTGAATTTGCAATTTTGATTCCCTTTAGCTCAAGGATGTTCCAATTTGCAATATATTCATTTTTCAGAGGTGTTCTAAAACCTCCATATTTTTTTGTTGGTAAACTCAAGAACTTCTGTAAGGTACTCAAATCTCCATTCAGTGTTACTTATTCATTTCCTTGATAGTATCTAGGTGCATATGCAACCTAGGTGGATGTGTCATGTTTGTAACCCTAATAAACTAAATTGAAAAAAANAAAACTATATATATATATATATATATATATATATATATATATATATGCAAAGTAGGCATTGACATTCTTCTCTTTTTATATTTTTCCATCTCCCTATTTCCATTCCTAGGGGATGAGAACTCAAACTGAATTCACAGAGTAAATGTTTTTTATACATAGATATTTTCTCTTGGAGGTATTGGTTTCATGTGTAAGTAATCATTTGGTTGATATCATGTTGATAGAACATTATTTTATTAGGAAGTTTTTTCCACAATTACTTGATTACCCTCTTTTGTACCAAGTTTTGAATGGCCAATGGTTCATCCTACAAATATTCTTCTTCAGTTCCTGAAATTTGTATCCATTTTATCCTGTCGAGATATGGTACCAACACTTATCTTGAGATGCAATATTTTCTTGTATATGTAAGTTGTTAGTATCCATGTGCTTTATTTAGATAATATAAGTAATAAATTGGCCTAGTACTTCTCTTTCTAAAAGTAACATACCTATTTCTACTAACATCATAGAGTAAGGGGTTTGTATTTAAATTCTTAGTTCTTTTACAAAATCTATATTTGCACTAATATTCTTAAGAAAAGCTTCCTCAATTTTCAACTTCATAACTGAATTTTTCCGTATGTATTTTCCATAGATCATAGGGTCTTCATACCCCCTATATTGGGGAATTTTTGTTGCATTAATGAGAAAAACCACCCCCTGATTTAGCTAGGATGTGAGCTAAACAACATATAATGGTTAATAATGGAACAAACGTAAGAGTATCATAATGTCAAACAAAGAATAAAAAATCATGCATGCAATTATATTATAAATTTAACCATGGAAATGTTATTTAAAACACAAAATATCGAGGTAAACAAGAATACTCATATATTAGTCCAATGGAAAAGAATAAAATGTGTAATATCACTCTATAAGAATGATTGGATGTTGATGGAATACAACACTCTCCTTAGGATGGATCCTTTTCCTTCTTGAAACATCATTTTAACTATGGCGATTAAAGAAATCTTGGTTCCTTGAGGAAAGAACACAAGCAAACATTATATCAATGAATGTTAGAGATGAAAGAGTAAGATGATTGATCTCCAAGCTCATTCCTCCAACATAACCTCATGATTATTTTCCTTCCTCAAATGCTACCCCATGGCTTTCATTTATAGGAAAATTTTGAGCACCAATGAAGCACTAGTTCCAATGTAAATGATCTCTCTTTCAAATGGTATCTCCAATGCTTGATGGAGACGCTTGGGAGGCTAAGGTACTCAAAATTGATGAGATGAGAGCTCCAATTTTCCTTGTACATCACCCTAGAGCCAAATTAACTAGGACTACTATCCATTAATGTGATGTTGAGTCCCTTTCCATGCTTTGGCAAGGTCACACGGGTCTCAAATAATATCCCATGAAACTCATGTGAATGAAATTGAAGGCTTTCCATGGGAATGAATAACTAACCAACTTTCTAAGGTTGATTTTTCTCATGAAGGTGTTTCAAGTAGCCATGAGGTAATGCTATTATGCTATATTATTTTCAATTGGTGATACTTATAAACATAATCACCTAAGTGTAACTTGTAAGATAAATTGAGGAAATAGAAATCCCCACCCCCTGATGTGTGAGGTTAGGAGCACATGTATATCCAAAATACATAATCTTTTCTTTCCCATATTCTTTTGTGTTCCAGAGAGAGAGAGAGAGAGAGAGAGAGAGAGAGAGAGAGAGCTTGACAAAGTAGGAAGGACTACCTATGGAGATGTGATGAAGATCACTTGAAAATAATCAGAAATATAATGAAGGTGATCTCTACCATGAGATGGGAATTCCCATGCTCATGAAACTATCAAATACATTCCCATTCTCATGAAACTATCAAATACATTACAATATAAGAAATGGGAACTTGCGGTCAAATCTAAACACCACAATCTACCCATATGAAGATAGCTTTAATTACCAAGAAAGGGTATTGTTAACTGAAGACTCTTGTATGGAAACATTGTCACCCATTGGGAGGAAAGAAACAACAAAGGATTATTCATTGGGAGGGACCCAATAACCCATTAGAATTCACCTAAAGGGTGGCTTCTTCTTGACGTCTTGAATAGCCATATAATCCCAAGGGTCTTCAACTAAAGTTGGAACAATGTAGCCACCATATTGGAAAACTCCCCCTAATTTAATAAATGAGATGATGTCAAACATATGAATTCTATTGAACTAAAGAGTAATGGGGACTCTATCTACCCAATCTAGGGTCAACCATTAATGATGGGAATGGAGACCAAGGTACATGATTCCTACCTTATGCAATCCTAGAATAAAATGGGTTGATGTCAATAGGAATGTGTATGTGACATTGGACCCGATGGAAGGTCCCTCTAAATCATATGAATCAACAAGTAACCAACTATAATCTACTAGGAATTTGACAAGAACATATGAGATTTGGACATTGAGTATGAGACTGAAGACTTCCCTTGGATGAAGTGTAAATGATGGCTAACATGGAAGAAATGACAATTGATTTAATATAGCATAGTCTAGTGTTGAGTTATATAAAAAAAGTATGTTCTAGATAATTATGTAGAATGGAGATGGAGGACCATGTAAACAATGGTAACCTAAATTGTTGAATTAGTTCATGACTCAAGATGACAGGATGTAATAGCTGGTGAAGAAAATTTTTGGAACCACAATGAAATATATTGGGGTATGGGAGATTTTGTAGAAAACTAGGACCAATGTGCATACAAGTGACTCAATGCAAATGCTCCAACCAAGGGTAACAAACACTATTACCAAGGTAAGAGATGTTATTAGACAATGAAGTGGTAAGAATATTAATGTTCACTTCATTTTATTTTTTTGAAATTTTCTATATGTTTTTATTTTTATTTTTTGTTATGAAACAATAAAATAATATGGATATGTTATAGACAAGAAGACAGGTTCCCAAAAAAATGACCAATCAACTCTGTCATACATGTATAACAAGCATAATGATAGATGGAATCAAATAGGGGGGCACCTAAGGTGGGTCTCCTTGGTGGGATGATGAATGTTGGAATTAAATGTAAATGTTTTATGGGTCATGGATGAGACGAGAGGCCAATGGAATGTGTTGAATACTTTATCATAACCAACCATAAATAATGTGAATTGTAGGGAATCCAAGGGTATGGGTCAATGTAATGATGAGAAGGAAGTATGAGGATTTTTCATTGAAATGTAAACTATACAAACTCCCAACCCTAATGGGAAAGAGTGGCATGGGTGTCATCTTGCAATGGGTATAAAAACCTAGGAAACTCATGAGGGTTGAGTGTTATTGGCTAGTAGTAACTAAATGTAGTTTGGAGGGTGAAGTTACTTGCTAAGCCCAATTTGGGGAAGCCCTAAAGGATGACATTGTCTAAACGCCAATTTAGACAATATACCTAAAACAATGACGATACGATAGGGATTTACATGCAGCAGGGGGTGGGGGGAGGAATGTCTTACCAAAAAAATACCTACACACATAATAGAACACATAACATAAAATTACTCATGAAAGTAAATCCAATGGTGTGAACGGTGTAAAAACATGAAGCCCGTGAGTTCACATCCCTGCTTGAATAACCTAGTACGAAAAATGGCCTCTAGATGAATATTATAGTGGTGAGAAATAGGGTGTATATTGTGAAAGAGGGAAAGAGTAGGATTCTAATAGTACAAATCGTGAGTAAAATAGAGTTTTTGAGCTCTTGAACAGGCCACCTAAAGTTTTGAGTGGGCTGTATAAATAGTGTGGGGCCCATAAATAAAAAAATCATTTACATGGTTTGAGTTTTTTTAAACCTTTTTGTACCCTAAACCCTCTAGAGTTAGTTGCATGTAAAATGGTGGGTGTATTTTGATTCTATTACTACCATGTGAGAGCTCTCATCCTCTAGTTCATTTTTATCCTTTTATTTTTCCATTTTGAGGCACGTACGACCAATACGAAACCCCATTATGGTTTCAAATAGGTCAGTGACTGTTGAAGGAATCGTTGCAAGGATACCTTATGACTATTTGATGGAAATACGTTCCAAGTGTAGTATATTAATGACTTGGTCATGTGACTAAATCGTACGGCTGTGTAGAAATTTCCAACAACATCAAGTATGATGGAGATGTTCATCTGACTACATGCATTACTAGAATGGGTTATTGATAAACAACCACGACACTAGCATGGTGAACTGTAGTGCTATTGTGTGAGTGTTGGGCGTGGGATTTTGAATGTCTCCTACAATGATGGCATGGGAAATTAGTTCTTTGGCCTACACTAGAAACTTGTGTGACTATTTGAAATTACATGAATGACATGGAATATCGATGGAAGGTCACGATACTGATATGGATTTTTCTTGTTGTTTAGTAGGCCTTGTCAAGATGTCAATCCATTAGTGAGAGAATAATTATGAGGATCTCCGGTGATGGGTGAATGCATGCCTTATAATGTGCGTTGATCTTGTGAGTTATGGGATCTTGAAATATTTTGAGTACCCCCTATTGTGCTTTAATGAGGGATCCTCGAGGAGAGCATCCATATGTGGTGGTCGTATGAAGGCCACTTAGGGCCACATTAATGTAAAGGGTCAGTTCCTAGATATGATTAGGAAAAATATTTACTTTCTGACCAGAGTTCCCATCATGGAATTTAGGGATGGGTTGCATCCCTATATGGATGGGGTGGGGAGTATGGATCCATTAGTCACATAGTATTATCATGCCCATGATGTCAAGGTGGGTAGGGTGATTAAAATTGACTAATATAAGGGGACCATGGATGTGGCATATCTAACTTATGTGACACACTGAGGTGTCTGATCTGGAGGTGTGTTGTGTTAGCAAGCAATCCAATAGAAAAATCACACTCAAGTTGATTGTCAGTGGTACGACCTATACATACACTACTTGAGTGGAGTAGTGTATGAGAGTGAATAGATAGCCCATGTTGTTGTGACAAAATTATGAGTCCAAGGACTAGATTTGTCAACAAAATTGATGTGGCATGCCAATGAGTGAATCATCTGAATAAACCAACAAAGAAAACCACTAAGAGTTGAGAAATGCAAAAAAAATGAATTACAGACAATCAAATAATGAAATATATACATAAATAGCTATACAATGTGTTCTCAATTATGGATAAAAAATCTTCAAATACAATTAATTGATGAGGGATTTGAAGAGGCCTCCTTTAGGGAAGGTAAGAACCTATGTCCCTTTTATCAAACAATTCTTGATTATAAAGAGGCGTTGATAGAGATATTCAAGTTTTCCTAGCCCCAATGTCTTTTTGGCTAATCATAATCTAGGACTAGATTTCCTTCGTTGAAGGTGCAAGAGTGTACTTATCTATCACAATGGGATTTGGAGCATTTTTTCATGGTTTCATTATTGTGTAGTGAAGCATGATGATCTTTGTCGGTTATCTCCAATGCAACTAGTACTTTCTCTAATGGAATAATGTCAAGAAGAAGTTCTAACTCCATCTTGATAGTTTGTATTGCACATTCAATGGGTAACACTGCTTCGACCCCATGAATGAGTTGGAAATGTGTAAACCCTGTGGCTATTTTTACAGATGTCTTGTAATCCCACAATGCCAAGAAAAGTATGTGATACCAGTTATATTTATTCTTGTTTAATATCCATTCCAACATGTTTTTTATGGTCTCAACCTAGTCATTGAACTACATATAGTAAGGATATACAAACTTATGCATGAAAACCTAAGTGTAAATCCAACTCTTAGAAGACTTCATTTTCGAAATGCTTGCAATGGTCAAATATTTATTTCTCGGGGAGACTGAAACAAGTGATGATGTGGTTGAAAAATCACTTAAACATGGTCTCGTCCTTGTTGATGTAGGTTGGCATGGCCTCCATCCATTTCATGAACTAATCAACCACCACAACAATGTACTTGTGGCCATTGTTAGATGGGGGATTACAAGTGATGAATTTGATGCCCCACTTGTAGAAAGGACCAACCATGATAATTAAGTGTAGAAAAGCCAATGGGACTCATGATTTTACTTGAATATCTAGTATTTTGCGCATTGCTTAACCACTTGGATGTAATCATGGAAGAGGGAAGGCCAAAGGTAGAATAAAAATATGATCTTTTTGGGGGTAGACATTCATGATAAATGACCACTACATGCATCACTATAGCAATCATTTAGGAATTTTCTCTACTTCATCAATTCAAAATGTTATTTACTCCATGTTGATAAATGACATCTATGATGAGTCATCGGAGATATTGAGAGTCTTGTTGTCAAATGTAACAATGATCATCCCATGAAATATGTTGAGCGAACTTTTGCATATGCATATAGGTCAATATGTCTCCATACCAAGGATCCTCCAAGGAGATGGAGAATTGATTTTCATCAAGGAAGTCATCATTTAATGGTGGGTTTCATGTGTTGGATAGAAGATCAATGATGAACTTTACTAGAACAATAAATTGTTTTCTCTTTGGGGTAAAAAATTCAAGATCAAATTCCTAGAGGATAATTATATAATAAGTGAACTTACCATTGATAAGTCATCGACTGGGACTATATTGCATATGATTATAATTTGTGACAAACTTCACTCTATAGAGAAAAATGTAATGGTATAATTTTTGGACTAAATGGATGATGACTAAGTCAAAATTATTCTTATAATTGAGAAGGGGTCCTAACAAGTTCTTTCTCACATATTAAATAACATTCTCACATCCATCTGCCCCTTGTAGTACTAACACTCTGATGATGGTGATGACCAATGTGGATAAGTAAAGGGTAAAATCCCTATTAATGTATGGGGAACTAATTAATGGGGTGTTTGATAGTGTGTGTTTTGATGTGTCAAAGTTTTTTTTTTGGTTATCCCATTGGAAAGGGATGTCTTAGCACAATAATATTAAGAATCCATGGGTGCAAGTCACAGAATTAGGAACAAAGTGACATAGAAAATTGGCTTTTCCCTGTAGGCTTTGCAACTAGCAATTGGATTTTATAAAGAACAAATCTCCCTCTTCATATCTCTCATATTCGTAGAATATTTCTCTATGAGGTGTCATATGAAAGGATGCTCCAGAGTCAATCAACCAAACATCTTGATTCGATTGTGTATTGGTCGACAATAGATACACATTGCCTCCTTTATCCTGAGTAGTCTTTCTCTCAATCAACTACTTCTTTTCAGATCATGTACTGACTTTTGTTTCCTTCGACTTGCAGTCTCTCTTGTAATTCCCAACTCTACTACTTTTCTACCATATTCTCATTGAGTAAATCGGGGATTTAGATCTACCCTTCAACTTAGACATTTTACCAAAGAACTTTCCTTTATATATGTTAACTAGTTGACCTCTCACCGTCAAGGCATGGTTGGTCGATCCTTCTATTTTCTTCCATCTCATTTCTTCTGACAGTAGAGATGCAACCATGTCTTCTAGTGTTAGTGTGGTCAAATTAATCACTATAGCCACAACTAAGCTATCCTAGGACTCTGGCAACATAATAGGCTAATACATTTCTCCTTCTCAATGATTTTAATATCCACATAAAATAACTAACTTATTATATTATTGAATGCATTTAGATGATTTTTTATCGATCTCCCATCACTCATCTTGAGAATATATATCTTCTTCTGAAGGAATGTCGTATTTACCAACGATTTTGACTGGTACAAGCTTCCCAACTTGTCCCACAGTTTCTTGGTTGATTCTTCACCTAAGACATTCAACAATACCAAATATTCAAGACAGAGTTGAATCCTACTCCTTTCCCTTCTTTTGAGTTTCCCCCATTCTTCCCTCGACATACTCGTTAGAATGGTTCATGGGCATATTCTTATCCATTGTTATCGATCTACAAGGAGATATTACATTTTAAGCTTCCAAAGCTAAAAATTTTGGCCATTGAATTTTTCAATCTATATCCTTGAACTAATAGCCATTCTTCAAGAACAACTTTAAAAATCTATGAATTACAACTCCTACTGGACCTAGGTTTAACTCAGATCCAAGATATGCTTAACCTTTTGTCTGATACGACTCATACACAACAATAGATCATCTCTGATATCAAAGCATCAAAGCAACTTGTATAAATATGTGATACCAAATGTTAGGAAAAAGACATACACACTAAACCAACCAAGAAAGAGAATACAAAATTAAAA
>ML781539.1:798802-820456 GCA_009831015.1 Picea engelmannii
GGTACATAGCTATTTTACACTTGAAACCCAAATGGGAAAACTAGCATTCCTTGAGAATATTTCTCTCTTGTTGTATTATTCCTTCAAAATAAAGAGTTACATGACTAACCTTGATCTACACCTAATACACAATCGCCATCATACTCTCTTGATTTACACAAGAATGACCCTGCAACTAATTCAACTTGTATATACATGACCATCAACCTTCATCTAAATATTAGCTTGAATATAAACTTAATACAATTAAAACGTTCCTTATTTATAGGATTTACAACATGCAAAACCCTAAATAATTGTTCCCAAAAATGGTTATAGATCCACACAGATGATTGGCTACAATCCCACGAATCTAAGGATTCTATTACAGTCAACTTCCAATCGGTTTACCATTTGACTACTAGTCAACCTTCAGTGGGTCTTCAATTGGTTTCCAATATACCTCATGTCGACCTCCTATCGGTTGACCTTTCGAATTCACATCGATTACTTCAACTTCAACTTTCTTGATTGATCACTTCAACCTTTAACTTAACCATAGACTTGAATCGTTAGTCAACTTATCACCCAATCGATCCATCTCGACAAGACAGTCTAATGCATATTCTTTCATTACAAAGAATATAAAAACCCAACACTCTCTACCACCAAACACAATGGAAGAACCACAAAACCTACCATATATGGCTTCATTAAATATCCAATACTTGATTAAATTCACCATTGACCCAATTTTACATGATCTTGCTTGACCAAGCATGCCCAACAAACTTATGTTTGATGTTGCTATGTTTGACGAGAAACCAGGAGAAGACCCAACTAACCATGTCATGATGTTTCACTTATGGTGCTCATTCAATAGCATCATTGATAATTCTATCCACCTATGGTTATTTCAAAAACCCTTAATTAGTCAATCCACAAAATGGTACATGGATGAAAAATCAAGGTCCCATGTGACCTTCGCATATTTAGCCAAGGATTTTTTTATCATTTTTTTTCAGTTACCAGTATGCCATAACATAGTATTAGAATTTCTCTTGAATTGTTTCCAAACAACTTCTACCCATATCGTAGATCACATCAACAAATGGCATCGAAGAAGGAGCCTATGTAAAATTGAAACCACGTTGAAACTACACCTAGATTGGTTCTTGAAATCTTTAGAACCCCTTATTGCCAAGGATGTGGCCACCACCATGCCACAAACCGAAGAACAATATATAACCAAATCCCAAAAATTCTATTTGATTTACTCATAGTATGGGTACCTTTACATGGTGCTCCTTGATGTTCCTTAGCCTCTACCATTTGGTCAAGTTAAACCTAGAAGATCCCATTCATTAGATGACCTAATTAGATCCAAGACCCACCTCAATCCCTGTGGTAACCCCGCACCATCATATGGAACCAATCCGTACACAAACCCTTATGTAATAGCACCATGATATCCTCCTATTATGGTTGCATCTTATGCACCCAATCAATCATTTCCTTCTCCTCCTCCAACAGCTAGGGGGCACAACCCCATAGAACCCATGAATCCTTTACTCCAGCCATCTATGCATATTCCTTAGCATATGGATGGGCCTACGTGCAACCCATGTTGTGGTGGAGGACTCCCAACATCATACAACCCCTATGGACCTCCACAACATATTAATCCATATTATCCATTCCCTAGCCCCCCACAACCCAATATTATGCCACCACAAGGGAAACATTAGGTTGGGGTTAACTTTGTCCAACCTTTTCCCATATATAAAGTTCAAGGAATTGAACAATTGAACATGTTTCACCTTTCCACTCCGCAAAATAATTTGAAGAAAAGGGGAAAAAATAAAGCCAATGGAAACTAGGGATAGGGGGAAACCCCAACAGAAAAACCCTCCAACAAGGGGAAATCCTAATGTTGGTAATCAAAACTAAAATATTGGCAACAACAATGTCTAGAAATGATAGGGGAAGAACAAAAACCTTGGAACTAACTTCCCCTATGCATTATGAATTGAGTATGGACATTATACTCACCACTACCCTCAAATCACCAACTTCAAAAGGATGAAGGATTCTTTGAACATCCATGGACCCCTTGCCCCATAGGGTGCACTGCAAGTTCAAAAAAAATTCTCTCAACCACCACCACCAACAATTTTACATTACACATTCCCTCATTAAGAAGTGGTTTCTACAAAACAAGAATTTGGGCCCTCCACCCAACAAATGGGTCAATACTCTAACACAGGACAAGCTCAACTTTCAATCCTTCAACTTGTAACATCCTTATGGAATATAAAGAGGAATTTCTTCTTCAAATTTGTAACCGCCAATATGGCATGCCTCTCATCTCTACTTTGACCACATCGGGTGCACCCCAATTACAACCAGGTCCCCCTTTGATAATCATGCATCCCAATGGTGACCTACCCCATGTGAACTGAGAGAACCTATGCGACACACTTTTCATAACCCACATGCTAGGGAAACACATAGTGATAGCCTTGTGGATGACTTGGCTTAATTCCATGTTTGTACTCAACGTCTTGCAAAATTTCCCTTCACAAAGGAAATCCTTGCTTTCCACATAGGGGGCAATGGACCCTTTTTTGAACTTATGCTTATATTGAGGGGGGAGGTGAATCAATATAAAATACTTTTTTATTTATTTAACCATTCATCAATTATTCATTATATTAGAAATAATAATCACATATCAAATCAAATCATAATGAAAATATTTTAGCATGGAAGCCCAATCAGTAGAAAACCATAAACTTATCTTTATAAATTCCTATAGGCACCAACCTACTATTACAAAGATTGTAGGCACCAACCTACTGGAGACACCAATATCCTTAACTAACCACCAACTCAGCAAGATGTAGGCACTAACCTATTGGAGACACCAATATCCATAACTGAGCACCAACTCAACAAGATGTAGGCACCAACCTATTGGAGACACTAATATCCTCAACTAAGCACCAATTCAATAAGATATGTGTAGACACCAATCCAATATCTTCATATGCATAATACTTCTAAATTCACTTGCATGCAGGGATGATTTTAGGGGCTAAATTTCGCTCATGGGCTAATTTTCTATTGTTTTTCCCAAAAAATGATTCGTTATTCTAAAAATGATTCGCCCAAATTCTATAACACAAAATTATTTTACCTCAAAAAACGCCAAAATTTTATAAAAACTATATAAAATCCTTAGAAATTTGAATATTTTTATTAAAATATCGTCAAACATTCTATAGTTGGAATATCAAGGATTAGTAAGATTCGCCAAGGTTTCTACACTTTAAAATAAATTTATGTCCTTAAAATCATCCCTGCTTGCATGCTTCATTCCACATAAAACCCTTCAAACCCTATCCAACCTCATAGCATCATTCCCATAGTGTAATCACTAACGCCAACATCCACTGATGACAACATCCATTGACAACAACATCCACTAAAGGGAACATCCACTAATGACAACATCCATTGAAGGCAACATCCACTAACGAAAACATCCAATGAATGCAACATCCACTAACGAAAACGTCACAACCTAAAAAAAGTGCACACAACAACATCACATACCTTCATTCCTTCATAGCTCACCTTGAGAACAAGAAAGACCTCAAGAAAATCTCATAGAATTCTCTTGCACACCTTTAGATCCCATAAAGACACCCCATCAACTTTAGAACGCCTCAGATCACTTATGAACACCTCATACTTGATATCTTGCTTGGTTGCACTACAAATTCACACATTTAACTTGTATTTATAGTAATTTTCCCCACTTTCAGGGTCGATTTGTAAAGACTAGTTGAGCTAACCTCAATTTTCTAGTTGGGTTGTCGAATGGAAAAAATCATATCTCCTCATTCCTAGGGAGTTAGAGGGAATAACATATACCGTTGGAAAGGTATAAGAATAATATTTCCAAAAATACAACTTGTTCTCTGATTTGAGATAGGTATGTAGGGTAAAAATTCCTTCAAAGATAGGGTATCCAAACTAATCATAAAAATCCAAAAGTATTACTTTCAATAATCTCGATCTTGCAATCTTTATCTTGGACATCTATAGGATTGTAATATTTATCTTGGACATCTATAGGCTTGTAATATTTATCTTGGACATATGTAGGCTCCCCTTGTCTTTGAAATCAATGACAACACTATTTACAACACCCTTCTAACTCACACCTCATTACTTTTGATTTGGACAATTCACAACCTCGATACCCTTCCTAGGTTTCTTTCCAAATCCCAATTACAATTCAGAACATCACTACTCATAGATGCATCATTGATGAAGGAGAATACATAGGAATCATGTCCAAAATTATTTGATATAATCTTGGATCCCTTGAGATAACCCCTTCTGCTATTTCCCTTCAGGCTTATGATGGCCACCCATCCTAACCGGGGGATTTGTTTTAAAATGTCCATGTAGAGCTAATGGGAAAAATGTTCTTGGTTGAAATTGAGGTCATAGACACCCCTTTGAAATACAACATCTTACTTGGATGTAGTTACATGTATGTGATGAAGGTAGTGGCCTCATCTATGTTTTGCACCATGATCTTCCCCCACAACAGAAAGGTCATCACAGCCGACTAGTTAACACATTATGAACCTCACCCCTCGAAGAATTTAAATAATATCATCCCCCTCATGAGGGAACAATAATTCATCTCACCGCTCGTGGAAATAGGTTCAAGAATATTTTAAGGCCCATCACTCCTTAGAACATACCAGGGTGACCCCCCTTGCATACCACCCTCAGATTCTACCCAATTGTGCAAAATCACTTTTGTCATGGTAGAACCAACCCATCAATCTAATATTATAACACCCACCCCTCAATATACCCCTGAGGAAACCATACTATATACTCCCCTTTTGAATTACCAACCAACCATTTGGAAAACCCTTACTCAACCCCTTACCCAAATAGCGTTCTTCTACCCACCACCAGGAGTTACAACATACCAAGTAGCACCTACCCTTTACCCTTCCCAATATGATAACAACTATCCATATATGGTATCTTGACCCACCATATATGGTACCAACTCCATCCCCTCCCCCTCAAATGACTGCATTACCCATGTAGATTGTGGTTTAACCAATATTTCCACAACCTAGTCACACAACTAGGGGAAACAATACCAACATTGGATGAAAGAAGAATAAAGTTGGGGGGAATACTCAAGGCACACCTTGAGTTCAAACCCCTTTTACACTTTAAAAAGCACCAGGTCACCCCACCAATTTGTTCCCTACCCTTCTAGAGTTATGAAATCTTATCTATCTCCCTCGGGTAGCACCATTGTTTCCCACCCTGAAAACAACATGCATATACCCTATCCAAGATTCTACCACCCACGCAATAAACAGTGCATACCAACTTCACATGCACCACATGTTCATAGTATGGCTATTATACTCATCACTCTACCAATCTACCTCAATTTCAATAAAAACTAGAAGTGGTCTGCGGAATGACCCTACTAGATCCCATTTAGGCACTATCACAACCATCAATATCCCCAACATCGAATTCCTCTAAAATTTACTATGTATCCACTTCTGTGAATGCACGCCACACATGCCCATGCGCACTATGTAGACAATTGGATGTTTTTATTTATATGTGTACCTTGATAACCGAATATCGGATTCATCGAATGAATTCCATTCGAAATATTTGAGAAGTGATACATGCTAGAGGGTCCCTTAACATTTCCATCACCCCCTAGGGTTATTCTAACACACCTACTCAGGAGTAGGTACTCATCCCTCTTTCCCCATCAACTTTTTCGGTGCGACAGTGATAGGATACACTTCTGTCATCCCCACCTAACTCGTAGGAAATTCCATGGAAATAAATTCTCCCTCCTCCTGGAGACTATCACACACACACACATACGTGTACATATCTACTACATTTCTTCCAATGAAGGATCAATCCTTTTAGTTTAACAATTGACCCTTTTTTAATATAACACTACTATACCACAAATCCTTTCCACTTGCACTACCTTAATAGTCGTTGATTCTTCAACCCCCAACACTATCTCAATCTCGTGTGAGATGTCTGGCCCCATTGTGCCACCCTCTCCCATTCATACCTTTGAGAGGTATTTTCTGTCACATGTCTTCCACTCAAAAGAATATATTCTAGAGGCCATGACGACACCTAAATACCCTTGGGATGAAGTGCAACATCGATCATTCTTCCTACCTCGAGATGATTTCCAACCATGGGGTATTCACTCTGTGAACCTATGACATAGCATGGGCATTCATGGGATATTAAATAATACCCATAATTTCACTAGATATTAATAAATATCTACTAAAATACTTTTGTTGGACCCCCCCCCAATACATATTTCCAATAAAAATAACCCCTATTTTTATTGAATACCCCTTTTAATACCTCGCAATACCTATAACACCACCCATACCTCCTATAACCCCCCAATACCTACAATATATTGACTTTATTTTTCACAATTTTAAAACCCCCATTATGAATGAACATGATAAGATATTAGTCAACAAGGTGAAACCCCTTTGTTTCCAACCTACCACTAATACCAATTTTTGCGCAGTTGAAACTAAGGGCTTCATTCCCCTTGGGCATATAGATTAGTTCAAAAAATCAATCGACACCCTTGACACTTTTGAAGAAGGGAACATGGCCAAAATATCCCCAACCATCAAGGTGGAAATTTCTTTAAAACCATGCATCGTCAAAGAAATCATCCTCAACGCCACATGCTCCCCTGAATAAGTCCTTTCCTATAAGGCTCTTTTTCCATAGTATTGGGACATTTTTTCCTGGGCATATACTGAAATGCTTGGTATCGACCCAACCATTGTCGAACATTGAATTGACATGAATTGGCTTTATGTTGCACCTATTCTCCAAAAGAATTTTCCCTTGCATCCCTATGAATCCATGGTTATCAAAGTCAAAATCGATAAGCTACGCATAGTTGGGTTCATATACCCCATTGTGTATACATCGTGAGTATCTAACCTAGTCCTCGTTAACAAAAACATGGAACCATTCATGTTTGTGCAGACTTTAGAGACCTAAATAAATCTTGTCCCAAGGACAACATTCCCACCCCTTTCTTCTTCATCATGGAGATCAATAGAAGAATACATTCACCACACCATGGGGAACCTTTTCATATCACGTCATACCCTTTGGTCTAAAAAACACTTGAACCACTTTCCAATGAGCGATGACTTGTGTATTTCATGACCTCTCCCACATCATCCTTGCATACTTGGACGATCTCACAACTTGTTCCAAGAAACGATCCCAACACCTCAAGGATCTTTGCATCATCTTCCAAATATGTCGTCAATACAATATTCATTAAACCAACTTAAGTGCATTATTTCATAGTCGAGCGATTACTTAGATTTGTAGTATCATAATAAGGGATCATTGTGGGACCCCTTAAGGTCTAATCCATCAATGAAATCTCCCATCCCAAAGCCTTGTTCCAATTACAAAGCCTTTGGGGAAAAGCTAACCTCTTACGTCACTTTGTCGATGATTACATAACTTGCACCCATGGCTTCTTGCACCTATTACGTGAAGACATCCCATTCAAATGGGATAATCATGATCAACAAGATTTCAAGGAATTAAAAGTGGCTCTCTCAAAATCCCCTTTGATCAGTCCCATCAACTTTGAAAAATATTATACCCTATACCTTTCGACCTCAGAGGTATCAATTGTAGGAGTCCTCTTACAACTAGGTGAAGATGGGTGAGAACATGTCATCTACTACATGAATAAGAACTTATCAAGGCCTCATTTACACTACAAATATGAGGAAAATCTATTCTTGGCCATGGTGCTTACAATCCAAAAACTACGCCATTACATTTTTCTTCAAAACACCAAGGTCATTGCAAACTCCAATCCCATGCAATACTTACACAATCGACACCATATTAATGGAAAATTCACTCGGTAGATTGAAATTCTTCAATAATTCGATTTGGAGTTCACCACTCCTTAAAGTAAGAAGGTACTTATTCTCATAAAATTCATCAGTAATTTACCATTCGGCACCAAGGACACACCATTGAATGAAAAATTCCCTGATGAACATTTATTTGTCTTCTCATCAAATGACCCTTAGTATGGTGACATCCTCCTCTACCTTCACACTCAAAAGTTCTACCCACATCTCTCTAATCAGGATGATCCTTGGCATGTATACCACCAATCCCCATGCTATCTCCTCATAGGAGATATTCTATATCGGCAGGGAGTGGATACCATTTTATGTCATTGCCTCACCATTGATGAGGTGGAGCACATCCTTAATGATTGGCATAGTGTCACATGTGGCAGACACCTCTATGTTATGTCCGTTGTAGATAAATTCATACAACCCAATTAATTTTGTCCTACCTTATTCTATGAATATATCCAAGTAGTCAAACGATGTACCAAGTGCCAAATGTTTACACATGAAACACGAGCCCCGCTAGCTCCTTTACCCTGGTCACTATAGTTATCCCTTTCTACAAATGGGGAATACACTTCATGACGTGCAACCCACCATCTATCAATGGTCAAAAGTACATCATTGTGGAAATTAACTATTTCTCCAAATGGGCCAAAGTCATGCCTACCTTCAACAATACAACGGATATGATGCCTCGCTTATTTTTCAATCAAGTCATCACTCGCTTTTGGGTCCCCCAACAGTTAGTCTCAAACCATGACAAACATTTTGAAAATCAAGTGTTTGAGGAGTTATCCTCATGCTTAGGCTTCATTCACAAGTTTTCTTTTCCATACTACCCACAATCAAATGGTCAGGTTGAGGCCATCAATAAATTCCTCAAAACCATGTTGTAATGAATAGTAAAAAAACAAAAGCCCAATTGGAATCATATTCTTTTTTCGGCACTATGGGCATATTGAATGGTATTCAAAATTGCCATGGGTTTTACCCCCTTTCCACCTCATCCATGGGGTAAAAGAAATATTGTCCATTCAGTGTGAAACCCCAACACTTTGAACAACAGTTGAACTATTACCAGACACCACTCTCCTCGAACAACGCCTCGTCGCCTTAGAAAATCTTGATGAAGATCGACGATCCTCATTACAAAACAACAAGGTTGATAAAAAGTTCTTAAAAGCTAATTTTGATCGCCAAGTCAACCCTCATTCCTTCAATAAGGGTGACCTTGTCCTAGCATATGATGTCTCTCAAAATACCTTAGGCCATGGAAATATTGAATCTGTTTGGCATGGCCCTTTCATCATCAAACACTACCTCGCAAAAGGAGCATACATATTTCCTAACCCATAAGGCACCTTCCTTAAGGACTCTATCAATGGGCTATACTTGAAGTTGTTTTACCATTAAATAACCCCCTTACTTCTGGTCATCTTTGTGTGCATATCTTTTCTTTTGTAAAACAGTTCATATATTTTATAATCTTTTTACAAACACATCAATAATTTTCTCATTTCTGATCACTTGCCCTTGTTGTTTTACCATATGAATCATTCTTCCGCATATCACATCAATTTTGTTGATGGTGCTAGTCAATGGAATCGAAACCTTGCTTCAACAACTTGGGCCATATATTCACCTACACATACATTGCTCCACTCCAATGGTGTGTGCTTAGGTACACCTTCACATTCACCACCTCAACATATTCTTAGATTCCAAACTTTTTTTTCTGTAGTTGAACATTGTCTACCATGTTCATCACCCTTGCTTGTTTATAAAATACCTGCAAGTTAAATTTATATCACAAAATTTTTAATCCATTACATTCACACATATTCCTCGAAGTGAAAAGAAAGTCACAAATTGCATTGCAAATGGAATTTTAGATTGAAACTTGTCACATTAAATCAAAACAACGTTTATCACAATTTGTCTAAATACCAAGCATATACCTTTTTTTCCATCATCACTTCAATAACATATATCATAAAGAAAATACAAGAGCATATGCATATCATCGGAAATACGAAATCATCAAATCACACACATTACACCATGATGAGACACACAAAAAATGTATGTGTGTGTGTGTATAATATCATCAGTTCCAAAAATGGGGTACAATACAAAGGGTCCGTCCTCACTATGGCCGCGTTGGTAAAACATATACAAAAATGGGAGCACTGGCCCTATACATGTCATCTAAAAAAAAATGTGTGCCTCACCTATACAAATCGTAATCCACCACCTCTAAGGTGGACCAAGCTTAAGAAGACCCCTCGCTAGAGGTCCCCCATCAGTTGTTGGCCCCTCTCTTGTTGGTGGCACTCCACCAACTAGCAGTCTCATATTTTGGTCATCTCTGCTACTACCACTACTACCCATCATACCAACGAGCACCAATCAATATCAAGGTTAGTGCACATCTCGAGGACCTCCTCATTCTAGACCTCATCCCATCATGCCTCGGGAACCTCACATAGTACTCGGTCAAAGAGCCAACATAGATCATCTAACTAACCTCGAAGCCATGCATCTCCACTGACGACTCCCTCACACATGAGATCATCATGTGGCTGATGTGTTGGCCCAACCTATGCCTCATAATGGCATCGAAATTTTCCACCTCTCACAGGTCCTTCGCAAGATCCTAGTGTGAGCTCTCTCACTAACGTGACCTATCGACCTTGTGATCCAATATCTGCAAACACAAACATGGTTACCTGTAATGTCCCCACTTTGGGACATCATTATATTACAGAGTGTTATGATTAACATAGTATCCAGATGGAGATTACAGCAAGTACATGAGATATTGAAGGGTTTTTTGGGGTCCAACTTGCATCTCTCATATTATTGCTCCATTCCACACAACTTAGCTTTGGTTTCATTTCATTCTGATGATTTCCATAATTTTGAGTTATTTTGGGCTATATGTTAATTAAATTCACTAAGGAGGTCATATTGGGCATAATTCTTGGAGGAAATTCTTAGTGTAATAGCTCATTAGAATCAGGAGGAATAACACTACAAGATAGGATGATGAGAAGTGACTTTCAATGGCCATGGAAGCCACAAGGAGGGATAAACTACTTTTTAGAGGTAAAATGGTTAATTAATTAATTAAAGTGATTTAATTAATTAATTAATAATTAAATAAAGTAAAAGTCACTTGGAGAGACAAGGTGAGAAGGGAGGATAAAAGAGAGATAGGGGCCTCTATTCTGTCATTATGTTATTTATCATTTGATATATGGCTTCTTGCTAGTGAGCCCATGCACTTGAGGGTTTTGAGGGTTTTGAATTAACAAACCCTAGAGATCAGCTCGGTGGTGAAATATCCCACCCAACCTGGTCCAAGATTGGTCACAAAGGTGAAATATTCCACTCTCACCATTCTACACCAAATCTATCGAATCACATGTGCATTCCACAGGTTCAGAAGGAGGAGGTATGCACCAGTGAGGGTTTTAGCAGGAGGGGCGCACCACTTGAGGAAGGGAAGTTTGTTTTTCCTTGAGGAAGTTGGATATATGGAAAATATTATTCTAGGAGCCATATCTACCACTATAGCACCCTTTTTCGTCCATTGGGGGAGGATTTCTATTGTAGGGTTATTTGTTGTGGCTTGAGAGGATTTCTAAAGGGGGGGCACAACTCTCCTTTTGCATCCATTGAGTTGGGAGGTTGTATTTGCGAGAGAGACCCCGAATTTTCTTTGCATGTCATTTCAGACCCCGATCTACATTGTGGGGGTGATTTTTTGGTATTTGGAGATCCTCTACTAGGGGGTTGAATTATTGGTTGGCTATAGTCAAGGAGGGCGCAACATTGCTAGAGGAAGCATCACCACTTGCCAAAGAAAAGGGTAGATCTGCCATATCTCTTGTATCCAGCACCAGAGTGGCTTTGAGAAGCCTAGGTATTCATATATATATTTTATTTCAGAGGACATATCAGCCAAACACTCTACTATCTTATATGTATTCCAGATCTACTCCATTTTGTATGAGGATGACCATTGTTATGAATAAAATCATATCTAAGGTATTTTTGGTTATTCCTTGTGTTGTTGACCTTGTATCTTTTTGAGTTATATTCCATTGATATTTATTTTTATTATTGCTACAAACACACATAAAAACCATCATTATAAGCCCTAGCACAACCTAAAAACCAAAATCAACAAAGTGTTTGACGAAATGCCACAACCAGAAAATACATAAAAATCAATGAAAACGAAATGTTTCTGGCATCTTGGCTTGGGAACATTACAGTGGTATCATAGCGTTGATCCTCCTAGCCAGTGGGGATTAGCGCATGCATCAGATCCTAGAGTCCTTCCAACCCAAGGGATCTTCCATAAGGAAATATGGAGTCTATAGACTTTGCTAGAGAGACTGTATGTTGTGAAAGGGAATATTATGCCCTTAGTGAGATATTTAGGGCTCAAGTAACACTTCAACAATTTACATCTATAAAAATTCCTAGGTGGATAAAAGATGAGGTCAAAGAGTGGGTCAACATAGCAGAGAAAAACAAATCCATGGAAGCTAGATGGAGGGAAGCACAGATTAACCCTACACCCATTAGGAGCATGCAACTTTGCTACAGTTGCAAAGTGCCTTGGGAACCAGATCATAGATGTAGGGGTAAAGGTTAGAGGCACATTATTGAGATGTACTATGACAGTGAGGATGAGGAGGTACATGGGGATGCAACCATAGATTCATATTTAGAGAAATTCGAAGAGGATAGTGACTCTTGCACACTTGTGGAGGCTAGTGACTCTTGCACACTTAGGGAGGATAGTGACCATTGCGCATTGGAGGGACAGTTGGATGGAAAAGATGATAACACCTGTGATTTAGCAGTCATATCACATAGTGTTGATGACCTTACACTTCAGCAGAGTGGTGACACTAGTGGAGATTCACACGTGTTAGCACCTAGACATGATGTGCTTCCCATGGTGACTGTGACATAGTTGGTACCTTCTCAGACACCTATGATAGCCATAACACAGGAGGATATTTGTGGCATTACTGATATAATGGTGGAGCCCTGCGCATGGATTTCACACCAGAGACAGGTGGACCTTCATGAGAGACATGACTTGGAGACAGTTGATCTTACACATGCTTATGAGGAGAGTGGGTCACCTATTTTGGAGACTCCATTATTTGATCACGTCGTAGAGACTGACAATTTGATGGGACACTTACTTCCAAGATCCATCTGCAGTGATGGGGATGTACCCCTTATTGGTCGGGATGAACCTAACATGTGTGTGGACACATCTTTATGGGATCTAGGCGCAGATGATAGTAGCATGGTGAGTGCACAGGAAGATACAACTGCCCATATAGGATACCATGTGATTCGGACGGGGGTAGAAATTGGTGATGGTGTGCACTGGCACACAGGAGGACCTAGTAGCACAGTAGACAGTGGGAAATTCAACTTCTTTTATTTTGTAGAGAGTGTTATTGGGGATTCCAAGGTTGACACTAGTAGTGAGGGGTGTGAGGTAGCACCTTAGCAGGACTGTGATCAGGAGTCCCGCTACTTGGCAGGACAGTTGAGAGTTAGTGAGGACATGATCATAGCAACTACTAGGTGCATTGATGACACACATGCATTGGTGGAAGATTATTGTTCAAGGAAATCGATATCATGTGATAGTTCATATGGGGGATTTTCCATGGATGACTTTCATACTCTTGGGGAGAGGATGACTATGATGAGGGTTGAATACCAGCAGTTGTTGATGGATAGAGACTATCTATTGGGGGTTGGAGAGATGCATCACAGGGACCTGAGGGGGCAAGAGTTGGAGGTGGACAAACTCACTCATGAATCGGAGATCACACGAGGATTCTTGAAAGGCACACATGTATCCCTTCAAGAATCAGAGGCCCAATTAGAGGAGCTCCTTGAGGACATCAGACACAGATCCACTACATCTATCTTTGCAGAGCGTCAGATATATCCTTTAGCCACATTGCTAGAGGATGTAGGTGGTTTAGTGGAGGATCACCAGTTGGTGGAGGAGCATGAGGAGTACCCAAGATCACTGATGAGTAGGGAGAGATATGATTTAGAGACATAGGAGGATGTCCATGTGTCATATTATCTACCCTCCATGAGGATATTTGAGATAGTCGAGCACTCAAACACGCATGGGGACTCCAGATCCAGGGGAAGTTATGAGGACACTTCCATTTGTGTTCCAGGATTGACTGACCTTCATGTCGAGGTTGACCCAGTAGTACACCCAGGATCCATGTTGCTACAAGAGTATAGATGAGATTACATGAGTATGCAGGAGCATACAATGGTGAGTAATAGTTTACAGAGACATGCCGAGATGTACAATGGGATTTAGGTGGACGCATTGGATTGCAGGGAGGAGACACACTTAATAGAGCATGGAGATTTCTCTCCCTTGCAGCAATGGATAGATCTAGGAAATCACCTTCACGGTATAAACAATTGCATGAGCGTTGATGGATGGAGAGTGGTTGACCAAGAGTTTGAGCAGTTACCCCCAGTTGTACCTGTTGATTGGGGTTCAATGATGACTACATGAGAGTATCTACCATGGGTATCGAAGGACAAGCTTTGGGTTGAATCCTTGGGATTTACCAAAGCATATGATACTTTCCAGTCCTACAGTCGGTTACAGATGTTTTTTCTATCCTTTCCCAACACTTTCATCATCGACAACAACATCTTTCATCATCGACAACAACATCAGGGGAGATAGACAGTAGCATAGGACATGGAGAGTTGGTAGGCTGAGACCCCCTAACATGAGAGTCCATATGGCACACATTAGCATAGGGGTGGATCACTAGAGGAATATAGTTGAGACCTTGTGCATGATGATGAGAATCTTAGGCCTTGGGATAACAGACATCTCAGAGAGCAACGAAGATCCAGATTCTCATGGGGATGAGCATGGAGGGATTTCGACAGTTAGCACTATGACACATGAGCAGTTAGTGGGGATTGGAAGTGATGAATTTCCAAGTTTTCCATGGGATCGAAGAGTCCATTTGGTTAGTAGGTTGTTTCACCTTATGATGGCCCAGGTTGTGCTAGAGAGCCACATACTTCAATCTGGGTTGGTTTTGAGGGGGATTGCAGAGGACTGTCATATGGAGTGAGACAGTTTCCCCATTTTGATACTCATGATTGAGAATGGAGATGGTTGGGCAGATATTACTTCCACATAGGTACTTTTACTGATGCAACTTATGGACAACAGGTCTAGTTTCCACAGGTATTCCAGCTTGAGGATCCATGAGTGGGGGATCCAGTATGTATACGGTGAGGAGACAGTCATGATTAGAGTAGTGCAGCTCCAGCACAGTGATGTTTGGCAGAGACTAGCATTGGACCTGGGAATTGTAGGAGTGAGAATTTCATTGACTGATGGAGGCGAGTGGACCTTTGCAGGGAAAAGTTATTTTGACTTTTCATTGAGGTCCAATATTGAGGAGAGCACATCACTTGAGGGTGATTCATTGAGGTCTTGCAGTACCTCACTATGGCAGCAGCATGTGCAGTTGGTGGAGACCGTGTTGGTCATGGTATGGACTTGGAGGATGGAATCATTCCGAGTTGAGGCTATGTGTCATTTGCAGGAGACTCATGGTGTTGATATGTTACAGGATTATGATTCACAGGGTATTGCAGTTCACATCCTGATATGGGACCCAAGGGATAGAGTGTGTGGTAATTCAACTTTGGAGGGAGCCTACTGTGTGTCCCACAGGTGGACATGGGACCCCGATATTATATATGTATTGATCTAGTTATTGCTTGAGGGCAAGCAATATTCTAGCAGGGAGGACAGTAATGCCCCCACTTTGGGACATCATTATATTACAGAGTGTTATGATGACCAGAGTAGCCAGATGGATATTATAGAGAGTACAAGAGATATTGAGGGGTTTTTTGGGGTCCGAATTGCATCGCTCATCTTATTTCTCTATTCCACACAGCTTGGATTTGGTTCTGTTGCATTCTGATGATTTTCATAATTTTGAGTTATTTTGGGCTATATGTTAATTAAATTCACTAAGGAGGTCATATTGGGAATAATTATTGGAGGAACCTCTTAGTGTAATAGCTCATTGGAATCGGGAGGAGAAACACTACATGATATGATGATGAGAAGTGAGTTCCAGTGGCCAGGGAAGCCACAAGGAGGGATAAACTACTTTTTAGAGGTAAAATGGTTAATTAATTAATTAAAGTGGTTTAATTAATTAATTAATAATTAAATAAATTAAAAGTCACTTGGAGAGACAAGGTGAGAACGAAGGATAAAAGAGAGATAGGGGCCTCTCTTCTCTCATTATGTTGTTTATCATTTGATATATGGCTTCTTGCTAGTGAGCCCATGCACTTGGGGGTTTTGAGGGTTTTGAATTAAGAAACCCTAGAGATCAGCTCGGTGGTGAAATATCCCACCCAATCTGGTCCAAGCTTGGTCACAGAGGTGAAAGATTATTCCCTCACCATTCTACACCATATCTATCCAGTCACAGGTGCATTTCACAGGTTCAGAAGGAGGAGGTACGCACCAGTGAGGGTTTCAACAGGAAGGGCGCACCACTTGAGGAAGGGAAGTTCGTTTTTCCTTGAGGAGGTTGGATCTATGGAAAATATTTTTCTAGGATCCATCTCTACCACTATGGTTCCATTTTGCATTCATTGGGGGAGGATTTATATTGCAGGGTTATTTTTTGTGTCTTGAGAGGATTTATTGAGGGGGGGCACAACTCTTCTTTTGCATCCATTGAGTTGGGAGGTTGTATTTGCGAGAGAGACCCCGATTTTTCTTTGCATGTCATCTTCAGACCCCGATCTACATTATGGGGGTTATTTTGTGGTATTTGGAGGTCCTCCACTAGGGGGATGAATTTTGGTTGGCTATAGTCAAGGAGGGCGCAACATTACTAGAGGAAACATCACCAACAACCAAAGCAAAGGGCAGATCTGCCATATCTATTGTATCCAACACCGGAGTGGCTTTGGGAAGCCTAGGTCTTCATCTCTATCTTGTATTTCAGAGGCCATATCAACTAGACACTCTACTATCTTATATGTATTCCAGATCTGCTCCATTTTGTATAAGGACAACCATTGTTATGAATAAAATCAGATTTGAGGTATTTTTGGTTATTCCTTGTGTTGTTGATCTTGTATCTTATTGAGTTATATTCCATTGCTATTTATTTTGATTATTTCTGCAAACACACACAAAAACCATCAATATAAACCCTAGCGCAACCTAAAGACCAAAATCAACAAAGTGTTTGACGAAATGCCACAACCAGAAAATATTTAAAAATCAATGAAAACAAAATGGTCATTGCATCTTGGCTTGGGAACATTACATTACCCATTAGTACTATGTTAGATAATAAAAAACATGCATAAAAACATAAAATTGACAACAATATATCCACCAAAAATCAAACTCACCTCGATGATCCCAAACCTCCCTAGGGGGGATGATCATGTCAGCGTCATGATAGTAGTCCATACCTATGTACAGATACACGAGTATCACCTGGGGCGTTTGTCTCTAGAACCCCTAAAAATATGTAGTAAAGTAGTGCCTCAATGTGATGCCACCCTCCCGAACTAGCATATCATCCCACCGCCCCATACGTGGTAGGGTCGAACCTACCACCCTCAATATAATCTATGGGCACAATAACACCACCCACTCAAAAAATAAACTGCATAGCTTGGAACCGAAAGCAAAGTCATTGTCCCGACCCTACATGCACCACATCAAATGAGAGCACATCGCCTCCCTCATGAGGAAGGATCAGGCATAGTTACAACCCTGGAGCACTCACTCCATGATCATCATATGTGCCTTGGTAATCTATTGGGTTCCCAAGGACCCATAGATCCTCATGAGTGTACACTACCTCATAGCCCATGTCACTAACTCATGAATGTACACTACCCATATCAAACCTTCGATGATCACATCCTCATCACCACAGTGATGGCCCACCAACACATAAATGGTGACTCCTTCATCCATACATGGAATCACCTCAAGGAACTCTCCCTGGATAGAGAGTCCAATCAAAAAATAAATGTCAATCTCAATCGACATCTCGAGCATCTGACCTCAGACCTTAAAGGCATGATGGTTCTACCTCCACATCTCAACCAAAAATGTAAGCAACTCCTCATAGGAGCACAATGGAGCACACTAACGGAACTTGAGAAGTCCAAAGTTAGCCATCTCAAAGCCCACTGAAGGGTCCACAATCACCTATGTGCATAGAGCATCATAGTTTCTCTCTCACTACCAAATCAACATGGTGGGGGCTCCAAAGTATCACAATCTTCACAAAAAGGTTAGTCAATTCTAAACCTAGCAAAATATTCATCAAAAGCTCATATATTGCATGGTTTATGTGACTGTCTCTCACACAATCACACTGATCAATGCAACTATTCACTAAACAATCATGCATATCAACACAACGTTTCACCAAACAATCGTGTATATTAGCACAACTTTTCACCAAACAACCGCAGAAGGACTGTTATACTGTCACTAAATTTCCCACGCCGAACAACATGATTTTTCAGATAACATTCACGTTGATCAGTGTGGAAAATCACACCTTAGCCATGTTGAGATCAACACACATGTGAGGCCATCACCCATAGTGTACGGTGCAGGTGGTCGAAGTATACCCACACTGATGTGCATGGGTATCTTTCAATCATTTGTGTGGACCACACGATCCTCCTAAAAAAGGGGATCATATGACCTTCCATAATATCCTAAGCAAAATCTGGAAATTACCAAAATGATAGGGAGGTTAGGACCCCTTACTTAGCTCTCCCAAAACTGGAATTTGATAGCTAGTGTATGTAGAGGTTCTCAAGATCTCGTGGGCTACACCAATACATGCGTCCACATCATCTCATGTACAAATGAGGTGGCATGGTGGGCCCCACTACCATTTATATGGACCGAGTCCAAACTTAGTTGAGGCCATATGGGATCTTAGTAGCTCCATTTACATGAGGTGGCATGGTGGGCCCCACTACCATTTATACAGCCTGAGTCCAAACTTCTTTGAGCCCATATGGAAGCTTAGTAACTTCATTTTTTGAATCATTCATACCATTGGGATCACCATTTTCAATTCTATACAATGGTATGATCCGTTCAAATTTTCATACACCTCCCTTGAGACTCCTGTCTTAGCACCCAAGTTACATATACACCTGTTTATTATCATTTTCTCAGATTCCTGCATCAAGTTATTTACTATCATGTATTTTTCACTTCGAGCATTTGGTTGTTGTGTGTAGGTACTTGTTGGCAAGTTCACAACACTTTTAGTCGAGGCCATCCTATGGCCCGTTTAGGTATATGTTTCAAAAACAACATGTAGTCACTCCCTCTATGAATAATTACATTTACTAGTATTCCCCCTCAATAGATTCCTTTAGGATCACAATCCCCATAGTCACGACAACTTCACCCTATTCCAAATGAATCAAATTGTTGTTTTTCGGTAGCTTCTTACCCACATGGGTTGTCCCAACTTTTATCCCCCTGGCATAATGACACTAATGTTGTTTCACCTCATTAACTTGAAGTCCAATGTAGTTTTCACTTATGAGAATAAACCTCGTACTTTTTCTAATCATATTGCTAGCTTGTCCACCCAAAGACTCCTATATTTTCACAAGTCTTTAATTGGTTATGTTGAATGCACCTCCGCATTTTCAATAGCCCTTCATCTTCTCCAATATCAATTGACCATTTGTGGTCTAGCCCACAATTCACCTACCTACTCAGAGATCCACCCATGGGGTCCCCACTCTTCAATTATCGCAAAAATTATGCCTCACCATGCTGAGCCATTTAATAACCAGGGAACCCGTCTTTGTGCTTGCACACTCAACCCCATTATTCTTTATTCATTTGGTAATTGTACAAAGTTCCTTTTTATTTAAATACAAGCCAGTATACTTGAGCCATCACATCCAATGGCACCATTTTTTACTTGGTGAAAACCCTAGTTCCCCTTGATTGGAGCATTCACATTGAACAACCCTATCTGCAAACACCCATCTTATCGGCTAAACCTCGAGTATCTTAGTATCCTTTATTATAATCCTTGGGTTTTCACCCATAACTACCAACATTTTGTAGCCTCGTCACCCTTGGTAAAAATTTGAATACCTTGCCCTTGTATGGCCATCCCCACAACATTAGACCCCTTTTGTCTAGTTGAAACTTTGATTGCCACCACTCTCAGCTATCAGTTGTGCTTCGACCAAGGCAAGTATTGAGTCCCATTTAACATCGACCTCGTCCATACTTACTAATCTACACATCACTCTTACAAGTCAGTTTCTGGTACAATATTGATTAGTTGATTTCAAGGGGCACATTGCTCTTTGTGGTCATGGCTTCATTCATGTTGACCTCAACAAATTTTTTTAGGAATGTTGCAGTATGTTTGTTCTCATTTTTTCACAAATGATGAGCCTTGGATGGGATAGAGAGAGTAATTATTTCTCTCTACTTCCATTGGCCCTCCAATATTTGGCATTAACACATATCCACACTAGGGTGGGCCTTACTTTATGACAATCATAGTTTTCAGTTCCAACCGAAGACCCCTGGGCTTGATAGACCATCGATACCTTCAAGTAATGAACATACACCTGAAATGTTCACTTCAATCTCTTGGGAAAATTATCCTGCAAAACCATCATTTGTCGTTACCGATGCCCTCAAGGGCACTACAAATATCTACTTCATCAAAATTTTCAATTATAGGATCATCTTAGTTTTCATACTTCAGACGATCCGACTAGAAGCATCAACCTCTTGTCTACCATTGTAATTATTTTTTGTTATGGCACAAGCATGGGGCATGCCTGCCTCATTTGTATAAAGATATTTTTCCTTGGTGTGATTTTGGTTTTACAAGTGGATATCTCCTTCTTCCTCCATGGGTCGTCCTTATAAACATATTTTTCCTTATTCTCTCTCTCTCTCTGTCTCTGTCTCTCTCTCTCTCTCTCTCTCTCTCTCTCTCTCTCTACACACACACACACAATAATCAATGCATACAACAAAATAAACAATGATTTATATCAACTATACGTTTGCTCCTAACCTGGCACATCAAGGGGTATCTTTTATCACCTAAAAATTGCTCACAGAGCTATATAGGTGATCACTGGAAAAGTCATTAGTCCAACACACCAACGTGCATATTCATGGCATTAATATACCACACTCACTAAGGAAGAAAACTATGGAAAGTGGGGTTTTAATAAATCTGCATGACTCAACTATGTGACTTTTTGCACTATCTGCGTCGTCTGTGCGACTATTCCTATCAAAAGTCACACGAACTCAATCGGAAATGAAATCTCAACCACATTCAATGCACTTATTGAAAAAATCTCATCGTGAAAATATTCCAGCCAAGGTACCAAAGAGCCTTGAGCCTCTCAACATTTAAGATTGGTACCTCAAGTGGTTCCATGTCCACTCAGGAATCGAGAACCACACTCAAGTGACATCCATTTTCCACTTGAAACC
>ML781539.1:820556-854558 GCA_009831015.1 Picea engelmannii
GACAGGTGGACCTTCATGAGAGACATGACTTGGAGACAGTTGATCTTACACATGCTTATGAGGAGAGTGGGTCACCTATTTTGGAGACTCCATTATTTGATCACGTCGTAGAGACTGACAATTTGATGGGACACTTACTTCCAAGATCCATCTGCAGTGATGGGGATGTACCCCTTATTGGTCGGGATGAACCTAACATGTGTGTGGACACATCTTTATGGGATCTAGGCGCAGATGATAGTAGCATGGTGAGTGCACAGGAAGATACAACTGCCCATATAGGATACCATGTGATTCGGACGGGGGTAGAAATTGGTGATGGTGTGCACTGGCACACAGGAGGACCTAGTAGCACAGTAGACAGTGGGAAATTCAACTTCTTTTATTTTGTAGAGAGTGTTATTGGGGATTCCAAGGTTGACACTAGTAGTGAGGGGTGTGAGGTAGCACCTTAGCAGGACTGTGATCAGGAGTCCCGCTACTTGGCAGGACAGTTGAGAGTTAGTGAGGACATGATCATAGCAACTACTAGGTGCATTGATGACACACATGCATTGGTGGAAGATTATTGTTCAAGGAAATCGATATCATGTGATAGTTCATATGGGGGATTTTCCATGGATGACTTTCATACTCTTGGGGAGAGGATGACTATGATGAGGGTTGAATACCAGCAGTTGTTGATGGATAGAGACTATCTATTGGGGGTTGGAGAGATGCATCACAGGGACCTGAGGGGGCAAGAGTTGGAGGTGGACAAACTCACTCATGAATCGGAGATCACACGAGGATTCTTGAAAGGCACACATGTATCCCTTCAAGAATCAGAGGCCCAATTAGAGGAGCTCCTTGAGGACATCAGACACAGATCCACTACATCTATCTTTGCAGAGCGTCAGATATATCCTTTAGCCACATTGCTAGAGGATGTAGGTGGTTTAGTGGAGGATCACCAGTTGGTGGAGGAGCATGAGGAGTACCCAAGATCACTGATGAGTAGGGAGAGATATGATTTAGAGACATAGGAGGATGTCCATGTGTCATATTATCTACCCTCCATGAGGATATTTGAGATAGTCGAGCACTCAAACACGCATGGGGACTCCAGATCCAGGGGAAGTTATGAGGACACTTCCATTTGTGTTCCAGGATTGACTGACCTTCATGTCGAGGTTGACCCAGTAGTACACCCAGGATCCATGTTGCTACAAGAGTATAGATGAGATTACATGAGTATGCAGGAGCATACAATGGTGAGTAATAGTTTACAGAGACATGCCGAGATGTACAATGGGATTTAGGTGGACGCATTGGATTGCAGGGAGGAGACACACTTAATAGAGCATGGAGATTTCTCTCCCTTGCAGCAATGGATAGATCTAGGAAATCACCTTCACGGTATAAACAATTGCATGAGCGTTGATGGATGGAGAGTGGTTGACCAAGAGTTTGAGCAGTTACCCCCAGTTGTACCTGTTGATTGGGGTTCAATGATGACTACATGAGAGTATCTACCATGGGTATCGAAGGACAAGCTTTGGGTTGAATCCTTGGGATTTACCAAAGCATATGATACTTTCCAGTCCTACAGTCGGTTACAGATGTTTTTTCTATCCTTTCCCAACACTTTCATCATCGACAACAACATCTTTCATCATCGACAACAACATCAGGGGAGATAGACAGTAGCATAGGACATGGAGAGTTGGTAGGCTGAGACCCCCTAACATGAGAGTCCATATGGCACACATTAGCATAGGGGTGGATCACTAGAGGAATATAGTTGAGACCTTGTGCATGATGATGAGAATCTTAGGCCTTGGGATAACAGACATCTCAGAGAGCAACGAAGATCCAGATTCTCATGGGGATGAGCATGGAGGGATTTCGACAGTTAGCACTATGACACATGAGCAGTTAGTGGGGATTGGAAGTGATGAATTTCCAAGTTTTCCATGGGATCGAAGAGTCCATTTGGTTAGTAGGTTGTTTCACCTTATGATGGCCCAGGTTGTGCTAGAGAGCCACATACTTCAATCTGGGTTGGTTTTGAGGGGGATTGCAGAGGACTGTCATATGGAGTGAGACAGTTTCCCCATTTTGATACTCATGATTGAGAATGGAGATGGTTGGGCAGATATTACTTCCACATAGGTACTTTTACTGATGCAACTTATGGACAACAGGTCTAGTTTCCACAGGTATTCCAGCTTGAGGATCCATGAGTGGGGGATCCAGTATGTATACGGTGAGGAGACAGTCATGATTAGAGTAGTGCAGCTCCAGCACAGTGATGTTTGGCAGAGACTAGCATTGGACCTGGGAATTGTAGGAGTGAGAATTTCATTGACTGATGGAGGCGAGTGGACCTTTGCAGGGAAAAGTTATTTTGACTTTTCATTGAGGTCCAATATTGAGGAGAGCACATCACTTGAGGGTGATTCATTGAGGTCTTGCAGTACCTCACTATGGCAGCAGCATGTGCAGTTGGTGGAGACCGTGTTGGTCATGGTATGGACTTGGAGGATGGAATCATTCCGAGTTGAGGCTATGTGTCATTTGCAGGAGACTCATGGTGTTGATATGTTACAGGATTATGATTCACAGGGTATTGCAGTTCACATCCTGATATGGGACCCAAGGGATAGAGTGTGTGGTAATTCAACTTTGGAGGGAGCCTACTGTGTGTCCCACAGGTGGACATGGGACCCCGATATTATATATGTATTGATCTAGTTATTGCTTGAGGGCAAGCAATATTCTAGCAGGGAGGACAGTAATGCCCCCACTTTGGGACATCATTATATTACAGAGTGTTATGATGACCAGAGTAGCCAGATGGATATTATAGAGAGTACAAGAGATATTGAGGGGTTTTTTGGGGTCCGAATTGCATCGCTCATCTTATTTCTCTATTCCACACAGCTTGGATTTGGTTCTGTTGCATTCTGATGATTTTCATAATTTTGAGTTATTTTGGGCTATATGTTAATTAAATTCACTAAGGAGGTCATATTGGGAATAATTATTGGAGGAACCTCTTAGTGTAATAGCTCATTGGAATCGGGAGGAGAAACACTACATGATATGATGATGAGAAGTGAGTTCCAGTGGCCAGGGAAGCCACAAGGAGGGATAAACTACTTTTTAGAGGTAAAATGGTTAATTAATTAATTAAAGTGGTTTAATTAATTAATTAATAATTAAATAAATTAAAAGTCACTTGGAGAGACAAGGTGAGAACGAAGGATAAAAGAGAGATAGGGGCCTCTCTTCTCTCATTATGTTGTTTATCATTTGATATATGGCTTCTTGCTAGTGAGCCCATGCACTTGGGGGTTTTGAGGGTTTTGAATTAAGAAACCCTAGAGATCAGCTCGGTGGTGAAATATCCCACCCAATCTGGTCCAAGCTTGGTCACAGAGGTGAAAGATTATTCCCTCACCATTCTACACCATATCTATCCAGTCACAGGTGCATTTCACAGGTTCAGAAGGAGGAGGTACGCACCAGTGAGGGTTTCAACAGGAAGGGCGCACCACTTGAGGAAGGGAAGTTCGTTTTTCCTTGAGGAGGTTGGATCTATGGAAAATATTTTTCTAGGATCCATCTCTACCACTATGGTTCCATTTTGCATTCATTGGGGGAGGATTTATATTGCAGGGTTATTTTTTGTGTCTTGAGAGGATTTATTGAGGGGGGGCACAACTCTTCTTTTGCATCCATTGAGTTGGGAGGTTGTATTTGCGAGAGAGACCCCGATTTTTCTTTGCATGTCATCTTCAGACCCCGATCTACATTATGGGGGTTATTTTGTGGTATTTGGAGGTCCTCCACTAGGGGGATGAATTTTGGTTGGCTATAGTCAAGGAGGGCGCAACATTACTAGAGGAAACATCACCAACAACCAAAGCAAAGGGCAGATCTGCCATATCTATTGTATCCAACACCGGAGTGGCTTTGGGAAGCCTAGGTCTTCATCTCTATCTTGTATTTCAGAGGCCATATCAACTAGACACTCTACTATCTTATATGTATTCCAGATCTGCTCCATTTTGTATAAGGACAACCATTGTTATGAATAAAATCAGATTTGAGGTATTTTTGGTTATTCCTTGTGTTGTTGATCTTGTATCTTATTGAGTTATATTCCATTGCTATTTATTTTGATTATTTCTGCAAACACACACAAAAACCATCAATATAAACCCTAGCGCAACCTAAAGACCAAAATCAACAAAGTGTTTGACGAAATGCCACAACCAGAAAATATTTAAAAATCAATGAAAACAAAATGGTCATTGCATCTTGGCTTGGGAACATTACATTACCCATTAGTACTATGTTAGATAATAAAAAACATGCATAAAAACATAAAATTGACAACAATATATCCACCAAAAATCAAACTCACCTCGATGATCCCAAACCTCCCTAGGGGGGATGATCATGTCAGCGTCATGATAGTAGTCCATACCTATGTACAGATACACGAGTATCACCTGGGGCGTTTGTCTCTAGAACCCCTAAAAATATGTAGTAAAGTAGTGCCTCAATGTGATGCCACCCTCCCGAACTAGCATATCATCCCACCGCCCCATACGTGGTAGGGTCGAACCTACCACCCTCAATATAATCTATGGGCACAATAACACCACCCACTCAAAAAATAAACTGCATAGCTTGGAACCGAAAGCAAAGTCATTGTCCCGACCCTACATGCACCACATCAAATGAGAGCACATCGCCTCCCTCATGAGGAAGGATCAGGCATAGTTACAACCCTGGAGCACTCACTCCATGATCATCATATGTGCCTTGGTAATCTATTGGGTTCCCAAGGACCCATAGATCCTCATGAGTGTACACTACCTCATAGCCCATGTCACTAACTCATGAATGTACACTACCCATATCAAACCTTCGATGATCACATCCTCATCACCACAGTGATGGCCCACCAACACATAAATGGTGACTCCTTCATCCATACATGGAATCACCTCAAGGAACTCTCCCTGGATAGAGAGTCCAATCAAAAAATAAATGTCAATCTCAATCGACATCTCGAGCATCTGACCTCAGACCTTAAAGGCATGATGGTTCTACCTCCACATCTCAACCAAAAATGTAAGCAACTCCTCATAGGAGCACAATGGAGCACACTAACGGAACTTGAGAAGTCCAAAGTTAGCCATCTCAAAGCCCACTGAAGGGTCCACAATCACCTATGTGCATAGAGCATCATAGTTTCTCTCTCACTACCAAATCAACATGGTGGGGGCTCCAAAGTATCACAATCTTCACAAAAAGGTTAGTCAATTCTAAACCTAGCAAAATATTCATCAAAAGCTCATATATTGCATGGTTTATGTGACTGTCTCTCACACAATCACACTGATCAATGCAACTATTCACTAAACAATCATGCATATCAACACAACGTTTCACCAAACAATCGTGTATATTAGCACAACTTTTCACCAAACAACCGCAGAAGGACTGTTATACTGTCACTAAATTTCCCACGCCGAACAACATGATTTTTCAGATAACATTCACGTTGATCAGTGTGGAAAATCACACCTTAGCCATGTTGAGATCAACACACATGTGAGGCCATCACCCATAGTGTACGGTGCAGGTGGTCGAAGTATACCCACACTGATGTGCATGGGTATCTTTCAATCATTTGTGTGGACCACACGATCCTCCTAAAAAAGGGGATCATATGACCTTCCATAATATCCTAAGCAAAATCTGGAAATTACCAAAATGATAGGGAGGTTAGGACCCCTTACTTAGCTCTCCCAAAACTGGAATTTGATAGCTAGTGTATGTAGAGGTTCTCAAGATCTCGTGGGCTACACCAATACATGCGTCCACATCATCTCATGTACAAATGAGGTGGCATGGTGGGCCCCACTACCATTTATATGGACCGAGTCCAAACTTAGTTGAGGCCATATGGGATCTTAGTAGCTCCATTTACATGAGGTGGCATGGTGGGCCCCACTACCATTTATACAGCCTGAGTCCAAACTTCTTTGAGCCCATATGGAAGCTTAGTAACTTCATTTTTTGAATCATTCATACCATTGGGATCACCATTTTCAATTCTATACAATGGTATGATCCGTTCAAATTTTCATACACCTCCCTTGAGACTCCTGTCTTAGCACCCAAGTTACATATACACCTGTTTATTATCATTTTCTCAGATTCCTGCATCAAGTTATTTACTATCATGTATTTTTCACTTCGAGCATTTGGTTGTTGTGTGTAGGTACTTGTTGGCAAGTTCACAACACTTTTAGTCGAGGCCATCCTATGGCCCGTTTAGGTATATGTTTCAAAAACAACATGTAGTCACTCCCTCTATGAATAATTACATTTACTAGTATTCCCCCTCAATAGATTCCTTTAGGATCACAATCCCCATAGTCACGACAACTTCACCCTATTCCAAATGAATCAAATTGTTGTTTTTCGGTAGCTTCTTACCCACATGGGTTGTCCCAACTTTTATCCCCCTGGCATAATGACACTAATGTTGTTTCACCTCATTAACTTGAAGTCCAATGTAGTTTTCACTTATGAGAATAAACCTCGTACTTTTTCTAATCATATTGCTAGCTTGTCCACCCAAAGACTCCTATATTTTCACAAGTCTTTAATTGGTTATGTTGAATGCACCTCCGCATTTTCAATAGCCCTTCATCTTCTCCAATATCAATTGACCATTTGTGGTCTAGCCCACAATTCACCTACCTACTCAGAGATCCACCCATGGGGTCCCCACTCTTCAATTATCGCAAAAATTATGCCTCACCATGCTGAGCCATTTAATAACCAGGGAACCCGTCTTTGTGCTTGCACACTCAACCCCATTATTCTTTATTCATTTGGTAATTGTACAAAGTTCCTTTTTATTTAAATACAAGCCAGTATACTTGAGCCATCACATCCAATGGCACCATTTTTTACTTGGTGAAAACCCTAGTTCCCCTTGATTGGAGCATTCACATTGAACAACCCTATCTGCAAACACCCATCTTATCGGCTAAACCTCGAGTATCTTAGTATCCTTTATTATAATCCTTGGGTTTTCACCCATAACTACCAACATTTTGTAGCCTCGTCACCCTTGGTAAAAATTTGAATACCTTGCCCTTGTATGGCCATCCCCACAACATTAGACCCCTTTTGTCTAGTTGAAACTTTGATTGCCACCACTCTCAGCTATCAGTTGTGCTTCGACCAAGGCAAGTATTGAGTCCCATTTAACATCGACCTCGTCCATACTTACTAATCTACACATCACTCTTACAAGTCAGTTTCTGGTACAATATTGATTAGTTGATTTCAAGGGGCACATTGCTCTTTGTGGTCATGGCTTCATTCATGTTGACCTCAACAAATTTTTTTAGGAATGTTGCAGTATGTTTGTTCTCATTTTTTCACAAATGATGAGCCTTGGATGGGATAGAGAGAGTAATTATTTCTCTCTACTTCCATTGGCCCTCCAATATTTGGCATTAACACATATCCACACTAGGGTGGGCCTTACTTTATGACAATCATAGTTTTCAGTTCCAACCGAAGACCCCTGGGCTTGATAGACCATCGATACCTTCAAGTAATGAACATACACCTGAAATGTTCACTTCAATCTCTTGGGAAAATTATCCTGCAAAACCATCATTTGTCGTTACCGATGCCCTCAAGGGCACTACAAATATCTACTTCATCAAAATTTTCAATTATAGGATCATCTTAGTTTTCATACTTCAGACGATCCGACTAGAAGCATCAACCTCTTGTCTACCATTGTAATTATTTTTTGTTATGGCACAAGCATGGGGCATGCCTGCCTCATTTGTATAAAGATATTTTTCCTTGGTGTGATTTTGGTTTTACAAGTGGATATCTCCTTCTTCCTCCATGGGTCGTCCTTATAAACATATTTTTCCTTATTCTCTCTCTCTCTCTGTCTCTGTCTCTCTCTCTCTCTCTCTCTCTCTCTCTCTCTCTCTACACACACACACACAATAATCAATGCATACAACAAAATAAACAATGATTTATATCAACTATACGTTTGCTCCTAACCTGGCACATCAAGGGGTATCTTTTATCACCTAAAAATTGCTCACAGAGCTATATAGGTGATCACTGGAAAAGTCATTAGTCCAACACACCAACGTGCATATTCATGGCATTAATATACCACACTCACTAAGGAAGAAAACTATGGAAAGTGGGGTTTTAATAAATCTGCATGACTCAACTATGTGACTTTTTGCACTATCTGCGTCGTCTGTGCGACTATTCCTATCAAAAGTCACACGAACTCAATCGGAAATGAAATCTCAACCACATTCAATGCACTTATTGAAAAAATCTCATCGTGAAAATATTCCAGCCAAGGTACCAAAGAGCCTTGAGCCTCTCAACATTTAAGATTGGTACCTCAAGTGGTTCCATGTCCACTCAGGAATCGAGAACCACACTCAAGTGACATCCATTTTCCACTTGAAACCAACTGTTTGAGATCTTGAAGAAAGATTATATACCACACTCAAGTGGCATCAATTTACTGAAAAAATCTCATCATGAAAATATTCCAGCCAAGGTACCAAAAATCCTTGAGCCTCTTAACATTTAAGATTGATACCACAAGTGGTTCCATGTCCACTCAGGCATCGAAAACCACACTCAAGTGGCATCCATTTTCCACTTGAAACCAATTGTTTGAGATCTTGAAGAAAGTTTATATAAAGAGACCAATAATATGCATACAAAACATAGAAGAAACATCGTTGTTATGCTATCTATATGAGCATTAGAAAACCATTTCTCAAAACATCATACTCACACCCATAACAACAAATTTAAGTGCACTGAACCTCTTCCATTCAAAGAACTTCTTGCACACACATAGTTCTATTTGGGACACAAAAGGACCTCCCAAAGAAGAGGAGGAGCCACTTGTGTTCACTCAATCCTCTAAATTGTTATTAGTATCAACTTTATACATTAATAACCATATCTTATCTTGTTTTGTTTTTATTCTTGCATCTTGTATCTTTATTTCTTTGTTTTATTTATATTATATGTTTATAATGTTACACTAACAATAACAATTGTCTCTAGTGAGTAGTGAGTGATAGTATCGCCTACTCTAACACAAAATAACTTTTTTTTTTCTCACCCATGTAACAAAGTAAGATTAACACACTCCTAGATCATGCCAGAATAATAAGGACAAAGTGTGAGAATGATACACTCCTTAAAGTATCCCTTGCCATAATATAAAAACAAATTCTGTGAGAACAAACAAGGCACCCTTTCCTCCCAAAATTATATATTCAAAATTTAAAGAAATAAAAAAGTTATAATATAAAAACAAATTCTGTGAGAACAAACAAGGCACCCTTTCCTTCCAAAATTATATATTCAAAATTTAAAGAAATAAAAAAGTTATAATGGTGAAATTGACATATTACAACACAAATATCGACATTTATATTTTTTTTGAAATACATGAAAAACACCACCGTCATCAAATTTTACATCACTCAAACTTAAGTCTTCCCAACGGCATGACAAAAAGGCAACACCACGAGAGATCTACACGACCAGGCTTTCGGTGGGCGTCCTCTAAACATTAATTACACCCTATTTTTATTGGTCAGGAATTAGGTTTGGTTCAAAGCCCCGTAAAACTCATGCACAAGTATGAGTCACAAAAATTGTGGACAGTTACGGTGTCAACGCCCTGTCTATTAACCAAATTGTGGACTAAATTGTCGGCATCGCACAGTAATGCTTAGCAGGTGAGATATTCAATTCAGTGAACCCATCTGAATTTCCCGGAACCACAGATTAATTCATTCAGTAGCTTCTCTTTCTTTTCAGTTTGTTTTGTATATACAGTTTCAACTCTTGCCTTTGTTCTTATCCCCATCAATAACAATAACAAGATGAAAAGCATAGCGAGGGCATTCTTCCTTGTTATTTCTCTGCCAGTTATCTCGCTATGCTTAATTACCTCATCGCAAACAGCTTCCCTTTATGATTTTTGCTCCAATCCTCCATGTTTTCTTGCCCGGGGTGTTCCCATCCAATACCCCTTTGGCATAGCCAGCAGAGGCTGTGGCCACCGCGATTTTCAGGTCGAATGCGATACTGAATTTTCTGATACTTCTGCCCTCAACATCAAAGGCCGCAATTACAGTATAATGAAAGCTTTCCTCGATGGAAGATCTCTGCGTGTTTTGGACGTGCTGATTCACCAAAGTCCATGCTATCTCCCAAATGCATCTCTAGATTTCACTGGCTCTCCTTTTAAGATCGCTTCCCATTATTCCAATCTCACCTATTTGCTCAACTGCAGTGAACCCGTTAACGACTATTCACAAATAGACTGTGCAAATACTTCCTACCTGGGATTCAATGATTCCAAAGCCTCGAACAGGTGCATGTCAGTTTTTCAGGTGCCCGTGCAAGAAGTAAAACCCAGCGAGTTCACAGGTAACATGTCGCAGGAATTTAAATTATGGCAAATGCGAGATTTGTTGAGGAAAGGATTTTGGGTAAATTGGGATGAGGGGAAGGCTAAGAATGATGATTGTAGCTCCTGTCGATCAAGTCATGGGATATGCGGTTACAATGTTTCCGATGCCCGTAAACAATTCCTGTGCTATTGTAAACATGGAACTCATCCCAGAAATTGCTTCCACGGTAGCTGTTTCATGTAATATCTGATGTTTTTGCTTTGATTTGGAAGTTATCACGATCAGGAGTTCGTACTAATTGAATTTAACACTCTTGATTGTAATGAAACAGGCGGAGGCACAGAGAAGCGTAGTATCATAGGTAGTTAATTGTCTCTCTCAGATTTTGAAGTTAATATGATGATATTAAGCTACTTTGTTTACAGCTGATAACTATTTATGGTGATTCAGGTAGCTGCATCGGAGGCCTGGCTGCACTTGTAGTTGCAACGGTACTGTTGGTATTTTTTATGCTAAGGAGGAAAAAGCTTGTTTTGGCTACGCAGAATGCTTGTGATGATTTGGAGTTTGATCAGGCGGAGACGGGTCATTTGCCAGTTTTCAGCTATAGAGAATTGGAGCAGGCCACGAACTTTTTCGACGAGAACAGAGAATTAGGCGATGGGGGTTACGGTAAGGTCTATTTGGGGAAACTTCAGGATGGACGCAGTGTGGCAGTCAAGAGATTCTACGAGAATAACTGTAACAGAGTCGAACAATTTGTAAATGAAGTCAGAATTCTGTCATCGGCACACCATTGTAACTTGGTTCGCCTGTTTGGCTGCTGTAAGGAACATGAGAATCTGCTACTTGTTTACGAATATGTGCCGAATGGGACCTTGTTCGATCATCTTCACGGAGAACGAAGAGGAAATGGTTTGCGTTGGGATATCCGTTTGAAAATTGCTTTAGAAACAGCCAATGCCTTAGCCTATCTTCACTTTGATATAAACCCACCTATATTTCACAGAGATGTTAAATCYGCCAATATTCTTTTGGATGAAAACATGGGGGTGAAAGTGGCAGATTTTGGTCTTTCCAGGCTTGTGCCTCTACAAGTGACTCATGTTTCAACAGTTCCGCAAGGAACGCCTGGTTATGTCGACCCAGAATATTATCAATTCTATAAACTTACAGACAAAAGCGATGTGTAYAGCTTTGGCGTAGTTTTGATKGAGATAWTTTCTGGKAAGAAGGCTGTGGATGARTTGAGAGACGGAAGGGAAATCAGCTTGGCAYATCTGGSCASSACAAAAATTCAGACTGGGGYTTTGCAAGAGCTRGTAGATCCTGATCTAGAGTTCGAATCTGATCCTGTTGTAAAAGAAATGATTACAAGCGTTGCCGAATTGGCATTCCTATGCATCTCAGCAGAGAAGGATGATCGGCCATGCATGATGGAAGTTGTTACTCAACTGAATCGGATAAAGCAGGTGGGCTATGGCTGTCTCAATTGCCGAAACGGAGCCTTGGGTGGATGTAAGCCAGAGTCTGCGTGCAACTGAACGGGGTCCAGCGTCGCCATCACCAGAAAATGAGTGAATATATCTATAACAGATATGTAAAAGCTGTGAAAATGAGTGAATATATCTATAACAGATATGTAAAAGCTGTGCCTGAATATTATTTGCGTTTATGATGTTGCCAGATATATTTGAATATAATTTGGCAAGATTTTCTTTTATTATTGGCCGATCGAAGATGAAATCTGAATCTATCCGTCACTCAATTTAAAATAGCATAGATCGATGCAAATCTCAATATATATTTTTTTAAGTTTCTGAGTACCTCAAAAGCTGCACGGCACCTTCTTCTCTCCGTTAAAGTGTCCATTAAATATATGATAAAAAAAAGTCTTAATTTTCATCAGTACACCGCCTTTCGTGAGAATGAAATCACACTGTACCAAGATACGTACCTACCAGGCCTGGAATTTGACGTCCCAAAAGCTGCACGGCACCTTCTTCTCTCCGTTAAAGTGTCATTAAATATATGATAAAAAAAGTCTTAATTTTCATCAGTACACCGCCTTTCGTGAGAATGAAGTCACACTGTACCAAGATACGTACCTAGTACCAGGCCTGGAATTTGACGTCCCATAGGACGTTTTTATGACAGGAGATATTAAATCTACACGTCAGCTTTTATCTTATCTTTTATCGGCATGTAAAATTTGAACTGGTCATAAATTTTTAGTAGGTATTTAGTTGTATAATCTATATGTCTGTATAACTTACAAGACTTGAGAGAGGTTGGTTGGAAGAGTAAATGAAATAGTAAATGGAATTTGATGTTGTACATCAAACTCTGAAAGGTAGGTTTGAAATGTTATTTTTCTTTCATTTTCATTTAACAGATTTTACTTATTTTTATATTTTTTTTTTTCATTAAAAAGTTTTCCTTGCAACAAATTTGTATATCAGAGAAAAAAAAAATAATATTCTTAACAAAAACAAATGACAGTCATCAAATTTTCACTTTTCACTCGACAGGTATGATAAATTTGAAATTCCAGGCTTGATACCTACCCTCATGTTCTCGGTTCTGTTTGAGGCTGATGCTACTCTCGCAAAATTCAGTAAAGCTGTTACTGCCTCTCTGGTATCTAGGAAAATGATACAATTTGACGGTCGAATTGTGAACAAAATCTCAAATACAAGTTACAAGTTTCTGACAGTATGATTTTGGAAGACAGATTGTTAAAAGTTTCTTACAGTATGATAGTATGATATTTGGAAGGCAGATTGAAAATAGAGTAAGTTAATATTAAAGACAATTTTTTCTTTAATAGGCTTTAGACTTGGTTTTAATTATTAAAAATATTAAATAAGAGTTTATTAAGAATTTTTTTTTTTTAAGCAACACTAACTTTGATTTTAAAATCTTATTCATTTTTCATATTTATAATTTTCCATTTCTTATTATACTTAACTGGCTTAAAACTTTACCTTTACCAATTTTGACCCATTTTCTTAACCTATAACTTTTAACTTTTGTTCGTGACTGACATTTTCCTTTATCTTTTGATCTTTAGCTATTTTAGTTGTTGATCTTTAGATATTTTGTCCATTTAGGATTTGATTGGACCTATTTCTGTCTAGAACTAAACTTTAACTATTTTAGTTGTTGATATTTAGGTATTTTGTCCATTTAGGATTTGATTGGATCTATCTTTGTATACAACTAAATTGATATAAGCTTTTAAGTTTTGATTGAACTTAGTTTTTTCCACACCTAACCTGATATAAGTTTTTAAGGTTTTATTTTTTACATAATTTGTCATTATTCTTTTACATAATTATTTATTTATTTTTATATAAAATTATAAGTAGTTTCTTTATACTTAGTAATCATTTACCTTTCCACATGCTAAAATACATATTATTTAATTTTACACATCATTAATATATATTAAATTATTCTTTATTTTTTATTTTTTAAAAAAATTATTCATAAATATCATTAATATATATTAAATTATTCTTTATTTCTTATTCTTTAAAAGAATTATTCATAAATATAAATATATCATGTCTATTTCTATTTATAAAAAATATATAAATATCATTTTTAATATAAAAAATATTTTTTTATTTGTTTTATTATAAAAATTAAATATTTTATAAAAAAATTCATTAATTAATACAAGATCTTAAAAATAATTAATACTAAATTTCTATATTTCTAAATATTATATTATATAAAAATTAAAAGTTTCAAAATTTTTTAACTCTTATAAATTCAAATTTCTTGAATTTACAACTCTATTATTATTCATTTCACATGTTATCAAACTTTTTTATAAAACTTAATTTCCTAGTTGATTTAAAAAAAGTTTTGCAAAATAAATTTGTTTTGTAGCATCATTGTATCTAGGAAAGCAAAATTATCATTTCATTTATTTTAGTCTTTATATAAAGGCAACCCCACATCTTTTACTAATTAAAGAGAAAAAGTATATTATTGTTCATATTTGGAAATCTAAAAATTTCAAATGGGTTTCTCTTATGCATTAGTGGAAAAAAGAAATAGTAAGTTATTGTTAATGTGAATAACTTCATCAAATCTAATAACAATATTTTTTTTGCTCATTCTTGTCATTTTTTAATATTCTTTCCACAAGAATTTTGGTTATAATTGAGAAAAATTTAGTGTTTATTATATAGATTCATCTTTCTATCTTATCACTTCACCAAATTTTTGAAAAATAACCTTTTTTGAAATTATACAATCTATATCATTATTTTTATTCATCAATATATATTCACAGCAGCTAGATAATATTCATCAATATTCACAGCAGCTAGATAATTAACCTGACAAGATGTTCCACCTTTACAATGCAGTTCTCTTAACTGTTATTTGGGAACCAATGAACCTGCACAAAAAATAATATAAAATATTGAATAAACTCAAATTAAGTTAAAGAAGGTAATATAAAATTTCATTGGATGGAAAGTATAACTATATTTAAATGTTAAAGAAAAGTAATATAAAATTTCATAGCGTGCACAGTAGGAAGTCAAATTTCAACCCTGTTTTGGCCCATTTTCCAAACATATAACTGTTAGCTTTGTAACTGGCTTTTTCCACACAGAAACTTTTAGCTTTTGATCGTAAGCATGGCTTTTGAAGCTTTTAGCTTTTGATCGTAAACATGGCTTTTGAAGCTTTTAGCTTTTGATCGTATCTGGCTTTGAAGCTTTTGATCCTAACTGGCGTGGCTTTTGAAGCTTTTTCCACACATAAGATTTTAGTCTTTTCCACACACAAGTTTTTAGCTTTTGACCGTAATTGGCTTCATTATGGATCTACTTTTACCTTTTTCAACACATTAGCTTTTAGCTTTTGACCGTAACTGGCTTCACTATGGATCTATTGTTGTTAAGCAGTGCAATTTATTGTTGTTAAGCTTTTGATCGTACCTGGCTTGATTATGGACTTATTTTGTTTGGCAGTCCACTTTCGTTAGGGAAGGATTTATTGTTGTTAGGCAGTCCAATTTTATTATGGGGAAATGCCTGTTTTTAATTTTCGACCTTTGCTCTCGCTGGCTCTCACTGGCATAGCTGTGGAGGGTCTTGTAGTGGAGATTAAGGAAGGCAATGGCNCATGGCTTTTGAAGCTTTTAGCTTTTGATCGTATCTGGCTTTGAAGCTTTTGATCCTAACTGGCGTGGCTTTTGAAGCTTTTTCCACACATAAGATTTTAGTCTTTTCCACACACAAGTTTTTAGCTTTTGACCGTAATTGGCTTCATTATGGATCTACTTTTACCTTTTTCAACACATTAGCTTTTAGCTTTTGACCGTAACTGGCTTCACTATGGATCTATTGTTGTTAAGCAGTGCAATTTATTGTTGTTAAGCTTTTGATCGTACCTGGCTTGATTATGGACTTATTTTGTTTGGCAGTCCACTTTCGTTAGGGAAGGATTTATTGTTGTTAGGCAGTCCAATTTTATTATGGGGAAATGCCTGTTTTTAATTTTCGACCTTTGCTCTCGCTGGCTCTCACTGGCATAGCTGTGGAGGGTCTTGTAGTGGAGATTAAGGAAGGCAATGGCCTGGAAATTAATTAATCACCTTAGGTGGAGAAGTGAAAACATCATATAGGGTTAAAGACTCTGAATTAGGATATTGTTGGAAACTTGTCAAATAATTTCTTCATGCGGTCACATGCATGCATGTAATTTATTTATGAACTGTTCATGTAACTATGTGATCTATTCATGATCAGTCTGTGTAACTGAGTCTATAGAGGTGTGAGTGGAATGTGTAGTGAGTGTGTGAGAGAAATAAACAATACTAAGGTGTTGTGTGTATGAGAGGAGAGGATGGTTGTATGGCTGGGTAGGCTATTGTAATTCTCCCTTGAATAAAAAGAATACCGACTATCATTGCCCGTTGTTTTTTCCCTCATTGAATTTCCACATAAATCACTGTGTCAAATTGTGAGATTGTTATTCTTGTGTCAAATTGTGAAATTGTTATTCTTGATTTTATGCTTGTTTGACCTTACTAATTTATGCTCTGATTTTATGCTATGTTTTACTTCCCCCACCGAACACATCAAACTTGGCAGAGTCATCTCTTATCTTTTTAAGATTTTCCAACCAGGATAACAATGACCATGGGAGTCACTATTCAGGACTCTCTTTACTGATTTAAAGCCTCAAATGCAGATTTAAGGAGGGCTTAGGGTTTGCTCGTTGCTAATAAGCAGTGAGGCGAAGATTGCTTGCTCCGAGTTCACCCTTTCTTCCCGACCTGAGTTTGTCTAAAGAAATTCCTTTTCTTCAATGGCTCTTTCTTTGTAGGATCCGACGTGGCAGAATCATATCTTATCTTTGTAGGCGTGTACATTCAACATTAACACTAGTGTGAAACTGAAGTGATGCACCTGGAATCAGAGGAAAATATCATGTTGGGATTCATTGTCAAGGAACACTGGAGTTTAATACAAAAACCAATATAAATGTACAGCCTATTACTCAGGGTGGCTATGAGTACAACATTACAGTGGTGGTTAAATGAGAGGACTTGAGATCGCAACACATTCATTCATTAGCAACGAGCAAACATTCATTTTGGTTGCAGAATACACGCCTACTCGGAGCTCGTTGCTAGTAAAAGGTGAGGAGAAGATCGCTTCCTCCGAGATCAGTGGATTTCACCCTTTCTTCCTGACCTGACTCTTTCAAAGATGTTTGTCTAAAGAAATTCCTCTTTCTCCTTTGGCTACTTCTTGAAAAGCAGAGCAGCATTCGATGTAAAGAATCAAACCTTCATTTATGGAACAGCATTAATGGCTACCAAAAGCGGAGACCACGAAAAACACAACCTACGAAGGCGATATTTGGCCTCGAGGTATATGCACCATTCCAATTTTGGAGCATAACTTATAGGTCAAGGGTTCCTCAAAATGGCGATAGGAAGAAACCTTGTTTTAGGCTTTTAATAAGATTTCTTGCATCACACTCCATAACAACACCTTGAGCCCACACAAATGACCTCCCAAGTGTATCCTTTGCCTCTTAGTGGGCATTAGGGTTTTTGGAGAAACATGGATATGAAGACTTCTACAGGTTAAGTGATGAAACTTGCTCATTGGGCTTAAAAGGTAGCTTTCATGGCTTAATTGTCATCAATGAGTCTTCAAACCATCGTAGATGATCTCTTTATGGGATATTTATCCTTCAGAAAATTGAGCCTTAGGACCTAAAGTAATATTTTAGGCATACAAATCCAAGAAAAACGCCTCAAACCACCACATGTAAGTTTTGAGAGTGTCATATCCCTCTTAGTTTGGATATGGGCACCATTCGAAGGTTTTGAGCTCTAGGTATGAGTCTTATTGCCTTGACCATGGTTGGGGGAGGAAATGTAGGCCTTAAGCCCTAAAGGTAACTTCTAAGGATGAAGGGACATGAACAAGGGCTTGAACCACCAAATAGGACCTTTATATGGGATCTTTGGCATTTAAGAGGGGATATGGACTCTATTAGAAAGTTTCTAGCACTAGATTTGTGTTAGAGTGCCTTGAACATGGTTGGGGGAGGAAACCCTAGCCTTAAGCCCCAAAGAAAACTTTTAGGAGTATGGGGCGAATAGTGTCACCTAAAACATGGGTCTCGAGGCCATGGACATGGTCAAGGGAGGAAACATGAACCTTAGGCCTTAAAGGAAGCTTCTATACATCTAGGGGCAATAAGGATGCCTCAAACAACTACACATGGCCTCCTTAGGGTATTCTTGGCCTATGAATGGGGATGTTGGTTCCACTACATGGTTTTGAGTAGTAGGTATATGTTCTAGGGCCCTGGAAATGATATTAGGAAGAAGGTGATGCCTTGGGTCCTAAAGAAATATTTGAGGCATTCAGAGCCATGAACAAAGCCTCAAAGAACCACACGACCTTAGTGTTGGTTTGTTATATTCTTTGCAGTGAAAGTCTAGTCGAGGTGAATCGATTGATGGTCGAAGTCGAGGTGGATTGGTAACAGGTCGAAGTTGAGGTAGATCGACAACAACTCGAAGGTTGAGGAAGTCGATTGGGTAAAGTCGAAGTCGAAGATATTAATGACAAGTCAACCAAGAAGAGGTCAAAGTGCGGGCGTGAGACAACTGACTAGAGACTGAATGGAGGTCGATTGGTAAACCCAACTTGGAGTCGACTGTAACAAAATCCTGGGATTTGTGACATTTGTAGCCAATGGTATGCATGGATCTATAACTGTTTTTGGGTGACAATATTTATGGTTTTTCCTGTTGTAAAGCCTATAAAGAGGAGCGTTTTAAAGCCATAAAGGCTAATACTGTAATGCACTTATGCAAGTTAATGCATGTGTAGGTATAGGTTGTTGGTCATGCATATGAATGTCGAATTGGCCACAGGGTTGTTCTTGCCTGTGCAAGAAGGTATGATGTCGATTGTGTCTTAGGTGTGGACCAAGGTTAGACATGTAACCTTTTATTCTTAATGAACAAGACAAAAAGAGAACGGAATGCTCAAAGAAATGATGGTTTCCCTGGTTAAGGGTTTCCAGGGTAAAATATCATTGTATTGTGTGATTGCTTGTGTCATTTGCTTTATTGAATAAATTCTTCTTCTCTTCTGCTAGGATTAGTGTGGAAGTGTCCTGCATTTCCTGACATGTGGTATTGGAGCTTAGGTTTTCCCTGATAAGTGAGTTATCAGAGCAGTGTAATGCTTTGGCAAGTATATCAGATCTTGATTTACCAATATTGAATATGAGAACTAAACCCTGGGTATAGTAAGATTCATAAGTCATAAATTGTTTTAAAGATCACGGTAAGAATGGAGAGCAATTCCATAATAGAGATAGAAAGATTCAATGGCCAAAATTTTGAGCTTTGGAAGCTTAAAATGAAAGATCTTTTTCTGGATCGAGAACAATGGACAACGGTCTGTCGAGGTACCCAACCAATAGGCATGTTGATGGAATAATGGGAGAAAATCGAAATAAAAGTATGAAGTACGATACAACTTTGTCTTACATATTTGGTGATGGTGAATGTCTCGGGTGAATATTTGACCAAGAATTTGCGGGACAAGCTCGAAAGCTTATACCAGTCGAAATATTTGGTAAATAAGTTGGTTCTCAGAAATAAACTGTATCTTTTGAGGATGAGTGATGGAAGTTCAGTGAATCAACATTTAAATGCATTTAACACCATGTTAATCCAGTTATCGTCTGTGGATATAAAGATCACTGATGAGGAGAAGTGTATCAGCCTATTATGTTATTTGTCAGAATCCTGGGATAGCTTAGTCATGGCTATTGGGAGTAATACAACCACACTAGCTCTAGAGGATGTGGTTTCTTCTATGTTATCGGAAGAAATTAGAAGAGAAAACATGGAAGGGTCAGGCAAAGATTCTCTAGTAGTGAGAGGTCGACTGATAGATAGAGATAAAGGTAGATTCTCTGGTAGAAAGTTCAAGTCGAAGGGTAGATCTAAATCCTTTGTTTAGTTGGCACAAATATGTTGGAAATGCGATAAAGATGAGCATTATAAAAAGGACTGTAATTCAAAGGCAACAAAAGGCAGTGCTAGATCCGACGAGAAGAAATCGACTGAGAGAAAGACAACCTCGGAGAAGGGAGGTGATGTGTACCTAGCGTCGACCAGTACATAGTTGGATCAAGATGTTTGGTTGATCAAATCAGGAGCATGCTATCATATTATGCCACATAAATAATGGTTTTGTTTATATGAAAAATATAATAGGGGTGATGTGTTTTTCGGGGATGACTCGACAACCATAATTGTCGAACGGGGAAGAGTATGACTGGCACTATAGGATGGGAGGAAAAGAACCCTTCCAGGTGTGCAACACATTTCAAGTTTAGTAAGAAACCTGATCTATGTTATCAATATGAGTGATGAAAGTGTGCATAGTATGTTTCAGAAGGATTTGTGTAAGATGGTCAGAGGTGCGATGGTCTTAATGGAAGGAATTTGGATTGGTACCCTATACAATCTATTAGGGAATGCTGACTCGACTCGATGCAACAACATTGTTGTTCTTGAAATTGAATCGAATGTGACTCTACTCAACTCAATGCCGACAGAACTCGAGCTAAGTCGATTCAAATCGACTCGACAAGACATGATGAAATTGATCTAATCAAGATATGGCACGAGAGGATGGGACACATTGGTGAAAAAGGACTTCAAGCTATGAAAATAAAATGTATGGTCAAAGGTTTTCCTGATGTGGGTTAGAAAAAATTTTGTGAACATTGCATATATGGGAAACAAAGTCAGGTGAGGTTCCCAGCTGGAGCAACAAGGGAAAATGGGATTCTAGAACTGGTGCATACTGATGTGTTTGGACCGGTTACAGTGCCTTCACTTGGTGGATCCCCATATTATGTCTCCTTCATAGATGATTTTTCGAGGAAAACATGGATATATTTCATGAGGAAGAAATTAAAGGTTTTTGAAAGATTTAAGGAGCTTAAATCTCTTGTGGAAAACCAGAAAGATAAGAGGATTAAAGTGTTGAGGAATGAAAATGGTGGTGAATTCTGTGGAGAGGAATTTGATTAGTTCTGTAAGTAGTGTGGCATAGCATGCCAAAATAACACATCATATACCCCACAAAAAAGTAGATTTTCCGAGAGAATGAATAGAAATTTGATGGACAAGGAAAGGAGCATGCTCAGTGGTGTTGGGCTCGCACAAGAATTATGGGTGGAGGTAGTCGAGACTACAATATATCTAGTGAATATGTCTTCTTCATTGGCTCTAGTCGACAAACCTACAAATGAGGTATGGTTGGGTAAGAATCCTTCGATGGAACATCTCAAAGTCTTTGGTTGTGATGCATTGTGGATGTTCCCAAGGAAAAAAGGAGCAAGTTGGACAAGAAGGTAGTCAAATGTATTTTTATTGGATACAAAGAAGGAATGAAAGGATATAAGCTCTAGGATCCTACATCAAGGAGAACAATGTACAGTCGAGATGTGGTATTCAGAGAAGTTGGAGGTAAATCCAATCCTAAGGAAGTTGTTCAGATCGAGAATAATCCTGATACGATGTGGTTTGAACTGAGGAGCGAAGAAGATGATTTAAATGAGTTGACAGAATCTGAGGAAGAGGTGGAGAAACTGAATATGGTGCTAAGGTGATCGAGGTGGATATTGGTGGCCACCCGCCTATTCCACTTGGACCCACACCATTGTTTCTTTCAGTTTTCCAGTTTCCTTAACTGTAGCACAATACTATTTTTAGCAGTTTTTCAAGCCCTAAACTTTCGAAGCCATTTTGAGGCCCTAAATGACGTTTTTTGGGCATGAATGGTCCGATGAATACGAGTTTGTTTTGAATTCAATATTCATCGTCAGCAGTGTAGTCCCCAGATATATATTTTTAACGATGTATCGTGTGCGTCAAACAGAGATAGTATGCCAAAGTTACGACCTCAGGAAATTGATGTACCAATTTACCCCAATGGGGCCCATATTCTAGTGTTTCATCTCCTAGGGTTAGGTTTTTTCATGTTTAGGGTTTTCCATTGTTTCTCAATAATATATAGGCCTTCAAGCCTCATTGTAACACAGAGTTCATAGGCCAGTAGCCGCCACATATCTTCTCAGAGATAAGCTACCATCGCCCAAGCTATTTTATTTCCATTCTGTTTGTAAGCATATTTCAGTCATTTGTTGTTAATGAAATGAAGTTTTACTTCCACTGCATATTTGTGTTTATGTGTATTTCTGTATTTCATTGTGTTCCTGCATAAATCTAGATCAGTGGTATCAGAGCAGTCTTCTCTTTCTCGATCCTTCTTTGCATGTCCCCAACGAGATCGGGGTATAAGGAGTTAGGGCTCGATCTAGTTGAACCGTTGCAAGATCAGCCTCGCAAACCCCGACGACCACCCATGGGGGAAGAAAAGAAGGATGAGGGAGCAGGAGATCCTATCAAATTATTTCTCGAGGAGGCCCTCGAGAAACAAAGGAACGTGATGATGGACAACTTTGCCCAGATCCTTCAACGAATGCCCACTGGCAACGCATCTACATCCAACAACCACTCTGGAGGCGCCACTCCTTTTAAGGTACAAGTAAACTTTGACATTCCCATATTTGAGGGCCAAATAGATGCATATGGAATTGATAGATGGTTGAATCTTCTAGAAGTATATTTCTCGGTTCATGACTTTTCCGACTGAAAAAGGATTATTTTTGCACTCCTTAAAGCCGCCCCCCATGTCAAGGACTGGTGGGAAACCTACTGGGAGAAACGGAGTGAGGGGGAACCCTCTCTGTTCTCGGTCGCACCCACTTGGAATTCTTTTCGAGACACCATCAAGGAGCAATATTATCCCGTGGGGAGCTATGAGGACAAATACATACAATGGACTACATTGTGGCAACAAAGAGACCAACATGTGCATGAGCTGACGAATCTATTCCATACCCTACGTACAATGTTGGTTATCAAAGATTCAGAGAAACATTTGGTGTTAAAGTACTGCAGTTGTCTTCATAGATACATTCAGGAGGAAATGGAGTTCCTCAACATCTCCTCGCTTGGTGCGGCATACCGGTATGCTGCCAAGATTGAGTAGAAGTTCAAACAAAAGAAGCGAGACTTTGGGTCTGCGAATTAGAAGCAAGGGAAAGGTACCCCCAAACTGCTGAAAAAAGGACCAAGCCAAGGTGGGGCAGCCCAGGACAACCCACCAAAGCCACAAGAAAAGAACAACATCACGAAGCCAAAAAAGGACACTGAGAAGTGGTGTGAGTTCCATAAGAGCTCCACTCACAACACAAGTGAGTGTCGGGCCAAGCACTCACTGGTAGCCGAGTTGAAGGATTCTGAATCAGATGCAGGATCCAACTCTGAATTAGAACCTGACAAGGGGAATGACAGGGGGAAGCAAATTATCGATGCGGAGCCCAATGCGACTGTTTCCACCACGAATATCCATAGGAGGCAGAGTGCCTCTTCCATTCCCAGATGTGGGTAAAGGGTTCCCCGTTGCAGTTCATTGTCGACAGTGGGAGCCAGAAGAACCTCATCTCAGTAGAGGTCATGAAACGGCTGGGCTTGACGACCACAACACACCCAAAACCATACACCATCGGGTGGCTACACCAAGGAAAAGACCTCTGCGTAACCCAACAATGTCACCTTCCCTACAACATCAAGCCCTTCACAAATGAGGTATTATGTGACATTGCTCTTCTTGATGTTTCTGATGTATTATTAGGCCAACCATACTTGTGGAAGCGACATGTTGTGTATGATTCCAGGCCTCATGTTGTTATTATTACTTTGGGCAATAAGCTGTACAGGATACCGGAAATAGCACCACCTACAACCATCTCTTTGGTTACTGCAAAACAATGTAGTAAGCTCATTGCCAAAACCAGGAAATTTTTTTTCTTGATGATCCACCCTTAGGGAAAGAAGAAGACTGCGGCCATGACCTCCAGACAGGGCCCCTCTGCATGGAAACAACAGATGGATAAGGTCATGGAGGAGTACAAGGACATCTTCACCTCCTCGTAGGGGTGCCTCTACACTGTCAGGTCAAGCACCCATCGATCTAACCCCAGGTGCGTCGTTGCCCAATGGATTGATCTATCGGAGCTCTGTTATGGAGAATGATGAAATCAAGAGGCAGATTCAGGAGCTGTTGCATAAAGGTCACATTCAACTGAGCTCATCACCCCGTGGGAGCCCGATCATGCTGGTGCAGAAGAAGGATGGGACTTGGAGACTCTGCATTGACTATTGGTCACTGAACAAGATCACTGTCCGGAATAGGTACCCGATCCCACAGATTGACGACCTTCTGGACCAACTCAAGGGGGTGAAATATTTCAGCAAGATCGACTTGAAGTTTGGGTATCACCACGTACCAATCGAAGCGTCTGATGTGTGGAAGACTGCCTTCAAATTCAAGGAGGGCCTTTTCGAATGGCTGGTCATGCATTTCGATTTGACGAATGCCCCTGCAACCTTCATGAGACTAATGGACGACATATTGCGACTATTCACCAACTCATTTGTAGTGGTTTACTTGGATGACATTCTGATCTTCAGCCAGACTTGGGAAGAACACCTCCACCACATCTGACAAGTCCTCCAAACACTGTGACAACACAAGTTGTGTGCCAATTTGGAGAAGTGCACTTTTGGCATGACCCAGGTTCAGTATCTAGGATACATTATTGATGAGCGGGGGATGCATGTGGATCCAGCCAAGATCCAAGTCATTTGGGATTGGCCGGCCCCAACCACCCTAACAGAGCTCCACATCTTTTTGGGTCTTGCCAATTTATACCGCAGGTTTTTGTTGGGATTCTCTCATATCACTTGGCCCTTGAGTCAAGTCACCAAGGGAGGAGCGAAAGAAAAATTCTTTTGGTCTGAATATCAACATAAGGTGTTCGATGATTTGAAGCATTGTCTCTGCTCTGCACCAGTTCTCACATTACTAGACTTGCAACAACCATTTGAGATCGAGACAGATGCCTCCGACTATGCTATTGGGGTAGTCCTTACTCAACAGGGGCATATAGTGGCATATCACAGTGAGACACTTTCCGACATAGTCCGAAAGTATCCCACTTATGACAAGGAGATGTATTCCATTGTGCAGGCTTACCGACAATGGAAGCATTGCATTTTGGGAAAGGAAACAATCATCCACACAGACCATCGACCCTTGCATTTCATATAGACACAAGGGAAGTTGCAGAACAATCGTCATCAGAAGTGGTCCACATACCTGAAACAGTTTCATTTGAACATTAAGTGCAAGAAATGAATCACCAATAATGTTGCAGACTGCCTCAGTCGACCCCCTATCCTGGCGCTAACCACGATGCTCAACTCTTGTGGGAACGAGACTTCCGATTGGCCGCTTCTCTACAAAAGTGATCCAGAATTCGACCACACATACAATACGCTCTTGGAGGGTAAGCAAGTTCCTAATTTTCACCTCCAGGATGCCCTGTTATGTCACCTAGGACATTTTTGTGTTCCTTCAAGCGAGTGTGCCAAGATGATTTGGGAGGCGCACTACAGTTGGGTTGCTGGGAATTTCGGGGTTGAGAAAACCGTGGAAGTACTGCAAAAGTATTTCTATTGGTCGAACCTTCGACAGGATGTCAGGAAGTACATGAGGTCTTGCACTGCTTGTGCCATTGCCAAACTGACCATCAAGAAGCAAGGCCTCTATACTCCGCTGCCCACCCCTAGTCGACCTTAGGAATCCATCTCCATGGATTACATGTCGGGCCTTCCTTCTACTAAGCATGGCAATGACTGTGTTTTTGTGGTCGTCGATAGATTCTCGAAGATGTCCATTACGATGGCCTGCAAGAATAATATCACAACAGAAGCCAATGCTAAACTCTTCTTTGAGCGAGTGTGGGTACACTTTGGGATCCCATAGTCTATCATCTCAGATTGGGACAACAGTTTCCTTGGTACATTTTGGTCCAGCCTCTGGTCTATGCTAGACACCAAGCTCACCAAGTCCACAACTTTCCATCCACAAACTGATGGCTAGATAGAGGTCGTCAACTGGATGATTGTAGAGATTCTACGCATGTACAAATCATAACATCCATGCACATGAGATGAGAGCCTCCCCTATGTACAACATACCTACAACTGGGCTCTCCATAGCTCAACCATCCACAACCCCTTTCAGGTGGGCTTGGGATTCCAGCCAATATGTCCCATTGATGTAGCCATGCCATTTGCGGCTACTCAGGCAGATTCATCCCATGTCTATTCTGAGGCTAATAAGGAAAAAAATTTCATTAAGCGCATTCAACACATTCGCCAACATGTTCATGACATCTTGAATAGAGCCAATGCTAAGTACAAGCAGCGACATGATCAACATCGGGTGCCACACAACTTCCAGGTGGTCGACAAAGTGTGGCTACATTTGCAAAAGGAGCGCCTCGCTGGACCCTACCGCAAGATTCACCCGCTCCGATATGGTCCATACACCATCACCAAGGCTGTAGGGGACAATGCTTTTGAGTTCAGTATTCCACCATTCCTTGGTCTGCACCCAATGTTCAATGTCAACCGCCTTCGGCCCTACTTTCCACCTCTACTGGACACATCCGACATGGTAGAAAAACTCACACCAATAGAGTTAAACCCAGATTGCTTGGAACAAGCCACAACTGATTGAATTATGGACACACATATCAAGAACACCCGCCAGTAGAGGATCCAACTATATCGATTTGTCAAAGAAGACCAACTCCTTCACTAAGGACCAAGTTCAGCATAAGTTTCCTCATCTCATGGAGGAACTCAATGCAATGGGGACCAATGCTTCCTAAGGGGGGAGGAATGATCTAGGTGGATATTGGTGGCCACCCACCTATTCCACTTGGACCCACACCATTTTTTCTTTCGGTTTCTCAGTTTCCTTAATTGTAGCACAACTTACTATTTTTAGCAGTTTTTCGGGTCCTGAACTTCCGGAGCCGTTTTGAGGCCCTAAACGACATTTTTTGGGCATGAATGGTACAACGAATATGAGTCCATTCCAGACTCAATATTTGTTGTTTGTAGTGTAGTCTGCGGATAGATATTTCTAACGATGTATCATGTGCGTCAAACAAAGATAGTATACCAAAGTTACGACCTCGGGAAATTGATGTACCAATTTACCCGAATGGGGCCCATATTCTGACGTTTCATCTCCTAGGGTTAGATTTTTGGATGTTTAGGGTTTTACATTGTTTCTAAATAATATATAGGCCTTCGAGTCTCATTGTAACACCGATTTCATAGGCCAATAGCCGCCACATATCTTCTCAGAGATAAGCTACCAGAGGCCGAGCTATTGTATTTCCATTCTGTATGTAAGCATATTTCAGTCATTTGTTGTTAATGAAATGAAGTTTTACTTCCACTGCATATCTACGTTTATGTGTATTTATGTATTTCATTGTGTTCCTGCATAAATCCAGATCATAAGGATATAAAAAAGAGTAAAGAAACCAGTTGAATGGTATAGTCCACCTGAGTTTTGTTTCACATTCGTGCTAACTACCATTGATGATGAGCCCAAGTCGGTCGGTGAGGTAGTCAACTCGACAAAGGGTAAACTATGGAAGGATTCCATGGTCAACAAGATGGAATCCTTGTACAAGAATGAGCCATGGTATTTAGTCAAGTTACCTAGTGGAAGGAAACCAATCGGTAGCAAGTGAGTGTTCAAGAAGAAAATGAATGTCACAGGTCAAGTCGAGAATTTCAAAGCTCGATTGATAGCGAAAGGATATTCCCAAGTCGAGGGAGTCGAATTCGGTGATATTTTCCCCCATATTGAAAAACTAACCTCCATTAGAGTACTAATGTCTCTAGCTGTAGCATTCAATTTGGAGATAGAATAGATGGATGTAAAGACAACATTCCTACATGGAGACCTGGAAGAAGAAATCTACATGAAACATCCTGAAGGATTTGTAGTAAAGGGAAAGAAAGAGTTGGTGTGAAAACTAAAAATATCCCTTTATGGTCTAAAGCAATCACTAAGGATGTGGTACCATAAGTTTGAAACTTACATCCTTAGTTTGGGATTTGTGAGAAGCAAAGTTGATCATTGCATATATCCCAAGGAAGAAGGTAGGCATTTCATATATGTAGATTTGTATGTCTATGACATGTTGTTGATTGGAAACAACATGGACACAATAAAGGAGGTGAAGAAACAACTATCCTCCAAGTTCGACATGAAATATATCGGTGAAATTAACTTCATTATGGGAATAAAGATTAAGAGAGATCGAGTCGCTAGAAAGATTTGGTTGAATCAGACGAATTATATTGAAACAATTCTGAAACGTTCAACATGCAGGATTGCAAACCAGTGGGATAAAGGGATACTGTTGAACAATATACAAAGACACGAGAAGAGATAGAGGACATGGCACATGTTCCCTATGAAAGTGTTGTTGGTAGTCTAATGTATGCGATGGTATGTACTCAACCAAACATTTCTCATGCAGTGGGAGTGTTGAGAAGGTACACGTCGACACCTGGAAATGAGCATTGGACAAATGTCAAGAGAGTATTTGGGTATTTGTATGGCACAAAGGACTATGCTATATTCTATCAAGGAAAACCTGGAGGTGATAGTGGTAAATTAGATGTACATGGATTTATCGACGCCGTCTGGGTTGGAGATCTGGATCGATGGAGGTCAACCAACGAATATGTATTTAAGATGTTCGGTGGAGAAATGTGTTGGATGAGTAAGAGATAAGCAGTTATAACCTTGTCAACAACAAAAGCATAATACATGGCGGCCACTCATGGAAGAAAATAAGTGGTATGGCTTCAAAGGTTGTGTTCATGAATTGGATTTGGGTAGAGAGCTATGAAGGTAAGTTGCGATAGTCAAAGCACAATATTTCTAGAAAAGAAAAATGTTTATTTGATCCATATGGATATCGGTGGCCATCCGCATTTTCCAATTGGCTCAAAACAGTTTTCTGACAATTTTGGCAATTTACTATTTTTAGCAGTTTTAACTTCCGGGGCCATTTTGAGGGACTAAATGAAGGTTTTTTTGGGATCGATCTCTTCAATAATAGCCAAAGGAATGATTTAGCCCCAAAAATTAATCTCCTCGACGATACCTTTCCAATGGGCTATCACACGCCTAAAACAGAGATCGTATGCAAAAGTTACGACCTCGGGAAGTTGATGTACTAACTTACCCAAACGGGGCCCACATGACTTTTGGTGCTTCATCTCCTAGGGTTAGGTTTTTGGATGTCTAGGGTTTTTTGGAATTCTTGTTTACTCTAAACATTCCTTTAGAGCCTCATTGTAATCTTCTTCTAGCAAATGTGCGCAACCTTCACATCTCTTCTCAGAGATAAGCCACCACCATTCCAACAAGCTTGTTTTTGTTGCATTTTACAGTTTCAGCTTATTTCATTATTGAATAGAAAACCAGTTTTACTGTATCTCTGTTATTTTTTGTTAGGCACCTGTTAATAATTTGTATTCATTTTGTTCTGCTCATAAAATCCAGATCAGTGGTATCAGAGCGGTTTGCTCCTTGTCGTCTTAATGCATGTCCCCAACGAGGTCGGAGTACAAAGAGTTGGGTCTCGAGCTTGTTTCTCTTGAGGACAAAAGCTCTCGCACGCCCAAGAGACCTATCATGGAAATAGAAAATAAATATGATGGGACAAGAGATCCTTTCAAACTGTTGATTGAGAAATCCCTCACGCAATAGAGGAACGAGATGATGAATAGTTTCGCGCAAATCGTTCGTCGACTACCAACAAGCGACACATCTTATTCGAACGGAGGCGCCGCCCCCTTCAAGGTACAAATACACTTGGATATTCCTATATTTGAAGTTCATATAGACGCAGATGTTGTAGACAAGTGGTTGAATCTACTAGAAGGGTATTTTTCTGTCCATAACTTTTCGAATAGAGAAACGGTTACTTTTGCGCTCCTCAAAGTCGTTCCCCATGTTAAAGATTGGTGGGAAACTTTCTGTGAGAAAGAGGAAACAAAGGAAACCTCATTATTTTCAGTCATGACCACCTGGGAATCCTTCAAGGATGCTATTAAGGAACAATACTACCTTGTCGGAAGTTATGATGACCTGTATACCAAATGGACCACACTGCGGCAAGAAAAAGACCAAGAAGTGCCCGATTTCACAAATATCTTCCATACCTTGCGCACCAAGCTGGGTATCAAAGATTCAGAGTGACATTTGGTGCTCAAGTATTGCGGTGCTCTGCATAGATACATCCAGAATGAAATGGAATTTTTGGACATCTCATCCTTGGGCGCAACCTATTGATATGTTGTCAAAATCGAGCAGAAGCTCAAACAAAAGACATGGAAATTTGGGCCTGGGAACCTCTCACAACAAAATTCGGGAAAGGGCGGCCCCAACCCACAGAACAAAGGACAGAGAAAAGATGGATAGTATCAGGACAACCAGTCCAAGCCAAAAGCAAAGAAGGACACCAGAAAGACAAAGAAAGATATTGGGAAGTGGTGCGCCTTCCATAAGAGCCCTTGGCATAACGCTGCTGACTACCGCTCAAAGCAGTCGTTGGTGTCCGAAGTGAAAGCCTACGAATTAGATGTGGATTCTGAATCTAAGCCAAAACTAGAAAGGGGAAGACAAATCATTGACGTGAAACCCAGTGCCACCGTTGCTACCACCAAGCTCCAGCCTGGTGAACCAGACAAGCCAGAAGAAGGAGAGTGCCTCTTCCATTCACAGATGTGGGTAAAAAACACCTCGCTGCACTTCTTCATTGATAGTGGTAGCCATAAGAACCTCATCTCAGTAGAGGTCATCAAGTGGCTCGCCCTGCCAACAACGCCACACCCACAACCCTAAACCATTGGATGGCTCCGCCAAGGAAGAGATATCCGTGTCAGCCAACAATGCCGACTCTCATACGACATCAAGCCCTTCAAAGACGAGGTATTATGTAATATTTCTCCTCTCGAAGTTTGTGATGTTCTTTTGGGCCAACCTTATTTATGGAAACGTCATGCTGTATATGAGTCTAGGCCTTGTAGTGTTATTATTACTTTGAACATGAAATTGTACAGGATACCCGAAGCAGTCCCACCTAGTGCTATTTCCTTGATCTCTGCTAAGCAATGCACGAAGGTCATCTCTCAAATGGGGAAGTTTGTCTTCTTCGTTATTCGCTCCCAGAATAAGAGAAATCTCACAACCACATCTAGGGTCTCTGCGGCCGACCTCTCCACACAACAGAAGCAAGTAGATAAGGTTGTGGAAGAATACTCAGATATCTTCTCCTCACCTACAGGGGTACCTCTGCACTACCAGGTCAAGCACCCCATTGATTTGACCCCTGACACACTGCTTCCCAATGGGCCAGTCTATCGCCGCTCTTTGTTAGAGAATGAGGAGATAAAGCAAAAAATCCAAAAACTGCTCCACAAGGGGCACATACATCCCAGATCATCACCTTGCGGGAGCCCAATCGTGCTGGTACAAAAGAAAGATGGAAGTTGGTGACCTTGTATTGATTACCGGGATCTGAATAAAATCACAGTCAGAAATTGGTACCTGATTCCACGAATCGATGACCTCCTTGATCAACTCACAGGGGCTAAATACTTCATTAAGATTGATCTGAAGTCTGGATACCACCAGGTCACGATATAACAAATAGATGTATGGAAGACCGCCTTCAAGTAAAAGGAAGGCCTTTTGAATGGTTGGTCATGCCCTTTGGTTTGAAAAATTCTCCAGCCACTTTCATGACGATGATGGACGATATCCTGCGACCATTCACCAATACTTTTGTAGTGGTGTATCTAGATGACATTCTAATTTATAGCAAGACTTGGGTAGAACACTTGCAACGTATTCAATAGGTTCCGCACACGCTGCGGCAGCACAAGCTATACATCAACTTGGAAAAATGCTCCTTCAGCATGGACAGGGTCCATTACCTGGGATACATCATTGATCAACATGGTGTACATGTGGATCAAGCCAAGATCGAAGTCATTCATGACTGGCCAGCCCCAACAACACTAATTGAGCTTTGGATCTTCTTGGGCCTTGCCAATTTCTACCGCAGGCTCGTGTTGGGATTTTCCCATATTGGATGGGCCCTCAACCAAATAAACAGGGGTGGTGGTAAGGAAAAAATTGCGTGGGGCCGGTCCCGACATCAAGCGTTCGATGATTTGAAGCAACACTTTTTCTTAGCCCTAGTACTTTCACTACCATACCTACAACATTCATTTGAAATTGAGACAGATGCTTCAGACTATGTTGTGGGTGTTGTTCTCACTCAGCATGACCACCCTGTGGTCTATCATAGTGAGACACTGTCAGATACTGTCCGTAAGTACTCTATTTATGACAAAGAAATTTACTCCATTGTATAAGACTGCCGCTAGTGGAGACATTACATTCTTGGGAAGGAGACAATCATCCATGCTAATCATAAGCCACTGCAGCTCATGTAGACACATGGAAAATTGTAGAATGACCGCCATCAAAAGTGGTCCACATACTTACAACAATTACACCTCAACATCAAGTATAAAATAGGAAGAACGAATCCCGTCGCTGATTGCCTCAGCAGATTGCCAATCACGACACTCACCATGGTGCTAGACTCTTGTGGCCATGAGACATATGTATGGCCCCAACTCTATGAGACAGACCCTGACTTCGCCACCACCTACCAAATTTTGGGTGCAAACGAAATTGTCGATAATTTTCATCTTCAGAATGGGTTGTTGTGTCGTCTGGGCCATGTTTGTGTTCCATCAAGTGAGCGAGCGAAGATGATCTAGGAAGTCCACTACAGTTGGGTGGCAAGACACTTCAGTGTCGAAAAGATAGTGGCGATGCTACATAAACATTTCTACTCTCTGAAACTTTGACAGGAGGTCAACAAGTATATCAGGTCCTGCACTGCCTGCGATATTGCCAAACCGATCACTAAGAAACAAGACCTCTACACCCCTCTTTCTACTCCTGACAGGCCATGGGAATCCATCTCAATGGACTACATGTCAGGCCTCCCATCCACCAAGTGGAGAAATGACTGTGTTTTTGTGGTTGTTGATTGTTTTTCTAAGATGACAATTTTGGTTTCCTGCAAGAAGAGCATCAGAGCAGAGGCCACTGCCAAGCTCTTCTTTGAACAAGTTTGGGTACATTTTGGAATCCCACAAACCATTGTCTCAGATCAGGATAGTCAATTTCTTATCACATTCTGGTCGAGCCTCTGGTCATTGTTGGACACCAAGCTCACCAAATCCACGACTTTCCACCCCCAGACAGATGGCCAAACTAAGGTTGTAAATCGAATGATTATGCATATCCTTCGCATGTATAATTCAAAGAACTCTCACACATGGGATGAGAGCCTTCCATATGTCCAATATAGCTACAATTGATCCCTGCATAGCTCAACCGGCCATAGCCCCTTTCAGGTGGGGTTGGGATTCCAACCATTGGGTCCCATAGATGTTGCACTTCCCCTTGCAGTCACATCGAACGACTCATATCCTACTCCAAATGAAGCTAACAAAGCCACCCGGTTCATTGAGTGGATCTAGCACATCCACCAATAGGTTCAATATATCCTACAAAATTCCAATGACAAGTACAAACAACGCCATGATCAAGATCGGGTGCCACATAAGTTTCAGGTGGGCGACAAAGTTTGGTTGCACTTTGCAAGATACCAGATATATAAAATATGCAGAACAGAAACGAAACGCTAGAAATAACAGAATAACAGTGAAATATCCAGCATAATCTTCACAATACACAGAAATGATATACGAAATAGCAACAGAAATAGCACTTGATTCAGATAGCAATGTTCACAGGCCTCTTCGAGGGGGCAACCTCCAATCGAG
>ML781539.1:860188-894988 GCA_009831015.1 Picea engelmannii
GATCCTTCTAGAAGCGGAAGCTTCTATTAGGTCTTCTTACATCCGCCTTATTCTATTTTATTGAAAGGTCTTATTAATATTGACCTTTATTACATCCGAATACATTAATCTACCTATGTGCGGGTTAGGACCTTAACACACTTGAAGAAAGAATGCCTTACAGAACCCCATAGGAAGATTTTCCCAATCCGTTATGGGCCATACACTATCACCAAGGCCATGGTGGACAATTATTTTGAGCTAAACATTCTTCCCTTCCTTGGTCTGCACCCAGTGTTCAACGTGGATCTCCTTCGCCCTTATTTCCCACCATTATTGGACACCTCAGAAGTAGCAGAACAACTAACACCAACATAGCTCAACCTTGACTGCATACAACATGCATCCAATGATCATAATGTGGACACACTGATCAAGGGCACTCGACAACAAAGGATCCAGCTTTATCGAGTCGTCAAAGCAGGGCAACTCCTGCACCAAGGCAAGTGGCTCACCCGGGGCCAAATTCAGTAGAAATTTCCTCATTTGATGGGGGAACTCAACATGATGGAAACCATTGCTTCCTAAGGAGGGAGGATTAATCCAAATGTATATCGGTGGCCACACACCTTTTCCAACTGGCTCAAAACAGTTTTCTGACAATTTTGGCAATTTACTATTTTTAGCAATTTTAACTTCTGGGGCCATTTTGACGGCCTAAATGAAGGTTTTTCGGGATCGATCTCCTCAATGATATCCCAAGGCATGATTGAGCCCCAAAAATGAATCTCCTCGATGATACCTTTCCAATGGGCTATAGCACGCCTAAAACGAAGATTGTATACAAAAGTTACGACCCTAAGAAGTTGATGTACTAACTTACCCAAACGGGGCCCACATGAGTTTTGGTGCTTCATCTCCTAGGATTAGGTTTTTGGATGTCTAGGGTTTTTTTTCATTCTCGTTTATTGTAAAAATGCCTTTAGAGCCTCATTGTAATCTTTTTCCGGCGAATGTACGTAGACGTCACATCTATTCTCATAGATAAGCCGCCACCATTCCAACAAGCTTGTTTCCGCTGCATTTTACAATTTCATCTTATTTCATTATTGAATAGAAAACCATTTTTACTATATCTCTATTATTTTGTGTTAAGCACCTGTTAATAATTTGTATTCATTTCATTCTGCTCATAAAATCTGGATCAATGGTATCAAAGCGCTCTGCTCCTTGTCATCTTAATGCATGTCCCCAACGAGGTCAGAGTACAAAGAGTTGGGTCTCGAGCTTGTTTCTCTTGAGGAAAAAATCTCTCGCATGCCCAAGCAACCTCCCAAGTGACCTATCATGGCAGGAGAAAAGAAAGATGATGGGATAAAAGATCCTTTCAAACTGTTGATTGAGGAAGTCCTCACGCAACTGAGGAACGTGATGATGGATAGTTTCACACAAATCCTTCGGCGGCTACCAACAAGCGACGCATCTTCTTTGAACAGAGGCGCCGCCCCCTTCAAGGTACAAATAAACTTTTCAAATAGAGAAAATATTACTTTTGTGCTCCTCAAAGCCGTTCCCCATGTCAAAGATTGGTGGGAAAATTTCTGTGAGCAAAAGGAAACAAAGGAAACCTCACTATTTTCAGTCACGACCACCTAGGAATCCTTCAGGGATGCTATTAAGGAACAATAGTACCCTGTCAGAAGTTATGATGACCTGTATACCAAATGGACCACACTGTTGCAAGAAAGAGACCAAGCAGTGCCTAATTTCACAAATATCTTCCATACCTTGGGTACCAAGCTGGGTATCAAAGATTCAGAGTGACATCTGGTGCTTTGCATAGATACATCCAGACCCAAATGGAATTTTTGGACATCTCATCCTTGGGCGCGACCTACCGATATGCTGTCAAAATCGAGCATAAGCTCAAACAAAAGATGTGGCAATTTGGGCCTGGGAACCCCGCATAACAAAATCCGGGAAAGGGTAGCCCCAACCTACATAACAAAGGACATAGAAAATATGGATAGTATCAGGACAACTAGTCCAAGCTGCAAGAAAATAAAGACACCGGAAAGACAAAGAAAGATATCGGGAAGTGGTGCGACTTCCATAAGATCCCTTGGTATAACACTGTTGACTGTCTCTCAAAGAAGTCATTGGTGGCTGAAGTGAAAGCCTCTGAATCAGATGTGGATTCTGAATCTGATCCAGAACCAGAAAGGGGAAGACAGATCATTGACGCGGAACCCAGTACCATCGTTGCTACCACCAAGCTCCAGCCTGGTGAACCAGATGAGCCAAAAGAAGGAGAGTGCCTCTTCCATTCACAGATGTGGGTAAAAGGCACCCCGCTTCACTTCATCATTGATAGAGGTAGCCATAAGAACCTCATCTTAGCATAGGTCATCAAGAGGCTCACCCTGCCAACAACGTCGCACCCACAACCCTACACCATTGGATGGATCTACCAAAGAAGCGATCTCCGCGTCAGCCAATAGTGTCGACTATCGTACGACATCAAGCCCTTCAAAGACGAGGTATTATGTGATGTTGCTCCTCTTGAAGTTTGTGATGTTATTTTGGGCCAACCTTATTTATGGAAACTTCATGTTGTATATGAGTCTAGGTCTCGTAGTGTTATTATTGCTTTGAACAGGAAATTGTACATGATACCCGAGGTAGTCCCACATAGTTCTATTTCCTTGATCTCTGCTAAGCAATGTAGGAAGGTCATCTCTTAAATGGGGAAGTTTGTCTTATTCGTGATTTGATCTCAGAATAAGAGAAATCTCACAGCCACATCCAGGGCCTCTGTGGCCGACCTCTCCACACAGTAGAAGCAAGTAGATAAGGTCGTGGAAGAATACTCAGATATCTTCTCCTCACCTACAGGGGTACCTCTGCACTAATAGGTCAAGCACCCCATCGATATGACCCCGAGCGAACTGCTTCCCGATGGGCTAGTCTATGATAGCTCTTTGTTAGAGAATGAGGAGATAAAGTGACAGATCCAAGAACTGCTCCATAAGGGGCACATACGTCCCAGCTCATCACCTTGTGGGAGCCCAATTGTGTCTGTACAAAAGAAAGATGGAACCTGCGGACCCTGTATTGATTACCGGGCTCTGAATAAAATCATAGTTAGAAACTAGTACCCGATTCCCCGAATCAACAACCTCCTTGATCAACTCATAGATGCCAAATACTTTAGTAATATTGATCTAAAGTTTGGCTACCACCAGGTCTCGATAGAACAAACAGATGTATGGAAAACCGCCTTCAAGTCAAAGGAAGGCCTTTTTGAATGGTTGGTCATGCCCTTTGGTTTGACAAATTCTCCAACCACTTTCATGAGGATGATGGAAGATATCCTATGACCATTCACCAATAATTTTGTAGTGGTGTATCTGGATTGCATCCTAATTTACATCAAGGCTTGGGCCAAACACTTGCAGGATATTCAACAGGTTCTGCACACCCTACGACAGCACATGCTATACGCCAACTTGGAAAAATGCTCCTTCGGCATGGGCAGGGTCAATTACATGGGATACATCATTAATCAACATGGATTACATGTGGATCCAGACAATATCCAAGTCATCCGTGACTGGCCAGCCCCAACAACACTCACTGAGTTTCAGAGCTTCTTGGACCTTGCCAATTTCTACCACAGGTTCGTGTTGGGACTCTCCCATATTACATGGGCCCTCAGCCAAATAAACAGGGGTGGTGGTAAGAAAAAAATTGTGTGGAGCCGGTCCCAACAACAAGCGTTCGATGATTTGAAGAAACGCTTGTGCTCAGCCCCATTACTTTCATTACCAGAACTGCAACATCCCTTTCAAATTGAGACAGATGCTTCAGACTATGTTGTGGGCGCCGTTCTCACTCAACACGACCACCCCATGGCCTATCATACTGAAACACTGTCAAATACTATCCGTAAGTACCCTACTTATGACAAGGAAATGTACTCCATTGTACAAAACTACCACCAGTGGAGACATTACATTCTTGGGAAGAAGACATTCATCCACACTGATCATAAGCCACTGTAGTTCATGCAGACACAGGGAAAATTGCAGAATTACCGCCATCAAAAGTGGTCCACACACTTACAACAATTCCACCTCAACATCAAGTATAAAAGAGGAAGCATGAATCTCGTCGGTGATTTCCTTAGCCGACCGCCAGTCGCGACACTCATCACAGTGCTAGACTCTTGAGGCCATGAGACATCTGGATGGCCCCAACTCTATGAGATAGACCTTGAATTCCCCACCACCTACCAAATGTTGGGTGAAAATGCAGTTGTCGATAATTTCCATCTTTAGGATGGGTTGTTGTGTCATATGGGCCACATATGTGTTCCATCAAGTGAGCGAGTGAAGCTAATCTGGGAAGCCCACTACAGTCGGGTGGCAGGACACTTCGGCTTCAAAAAACAGTGGCGATTCTACATAAACATTTCTACTAGCCAAAACTTCGACAAGAGGTTAGCAAGTATATCAGGTCCTGCACTGCTTGCGCTATTGCCAAACAGACCACTAAGAAACATGGCATGTATACCCCTCTTCCTAATCCTGACAGGCCATGGGAATCCATCTCAATGGACTACATGTCGGACCTCATATCCACCAAGCGGGTAAATGAATGTGTTTTTGTGGTTGTTGATCACTTTCCTAAGATGGCGATTCTGGTTTCCTGCAAGAAGAGAATCACATCAGAGGCCACTAAAAAGATCTTTGAGTCTGGGTGCATTTTGAAATCACACAAACCATTGTCTCAGATCAGGATAGTCGATTTCTCAACACATTCTGGTCAAGCCTCCGGTCACTACTGGATACCAAGTTCACCAAATCCACAACCTTCCACCCCCAAACAGATATCAGAAATGAGGTTGTAAATCGAATGATTGTGCATATCCTTCGCATGTATAATTCAAAGCACCCTCACACATGGGATGAGAGCCTTCCCTATGTCCAACATAGCTACAGCCAAGGCCTGCATAGCTCAATCGACCATAGCCCCTTTCAGGTGGGGTTGGGATTCCAACCACTGGGTCCCATAGATGTTGCACTTCCCCTTGCGGTCATCTCGACTGACTCATCTCCTACTCCAAGTGAAGCTGAAAAATCCACTCGTTTCATTGAGTGGATCGAGCACATCCACCAACAGGTTCAAGATATCCTACAGAAGTCCAATGACAAGTACAAACAACGCCATGATCAACATCAGGTGCCACATAAGTTTTAGGTGGGAGACAAAGTTTGGTTGCACTTGAAGAAAGAACGCCTTACTGGTCCCCATCGGAAGCTTCGCCCACTCTGTTATGGGCCATACACTATCACCAAGGATGTGGGGAAAATTATTTTGAGCTCAACATTACTCCCTTGCTTGGCCTTCACCCAATGTTCAACATGGATCTCCTTCGCCGTTATTTCCCACCATTATTGTATACCTCAGAAGTAGTTGAACAACTGACACCAATAGAGCTCAACCCTGACTGCATACAACAAGCATCCAATGATTATATTGTGGACACACATATCAAGGGCACTAGACAACAAAGGATCCAACTTTATTGAGTCGTCAAAGCATGGAAGCTCCTGCACCAAGGCAAGTGGTTCACCCGGGGCCAAATTCAACAGAAATTTTCTCATCCGATGGGGAAACTCAACGCAATGGAGAAAATTACTTCCTAAGGAGGGAGGATTGATCCATATGGATATCGCTGGCCACCCACCTTTTCCAACTGTCTCAAAACAGTTTTCTAACAATTTTGGCAATTTACTATTTTTAGCAGTTTTAACTTCCAGGGCCATTTTAAGGGCCTAAATGAAGGTTTTTCGGGATTGTGATCCTCAATAATATAAATAGACATGATTGATACCCCAAAATTAATCTCCTTGACGATACTTTTCCAATGGGCTATCACATGCCTAAAACCGATATCGTATGCAAAAGTTATAACCCCGAGAAGTTGATGTACTAACTTACCCAAACGGGGCCCACATGACTTTTGGCGCTTCATCTCCTAGGGTTAGGTTTTTGGATGTATAGGGTCTTTTGGAATTCTTTTTTATTGTAAAAAGGCCTTTAGAGCCTCAGATCCCTTGGCATAACACTGTAGACTGCCGCTCAAAGCAGTCGTTGGTGGCCGAAGTGAAAGCCTTCGAATCAGATGCAGATTCTGACTCTGAGATAGAACCATAAAGGGGAAGATGGATCATTGATGCGGAACCCAGTGCCACCGTTGCTACCACCAACCTCCATCCTGGTGAACCAGATGAGCTAGAATAAGGAGAGCACCTCTTCCATTCATAGATGTGGGTAAAAGGCACCCCACTGCACTTCATCGTTGATAGCGGTAGCGAGGAGAACCTCATCTCAGTAGAGGTCATCAAGTGGCTCGCCTTGCCAAAAATGCATCACACAAAACCCTACACCATTGGATGGCTCCACCAAGGAAGTGATCTCCGTGTCATCCAATAGTGCCGACTGTCGTACGACATCAAGCCCTTCAAAGACGAGGTATTATGTAATGTTGCTCCTCTCGAAGTTTGTCATGTTGTTTTGGGACAACCTTATTTATGGAAACTTCATGTTGTATATGAGTCTAGACCTCGTAGTGTTATTATTACTTTGAACATTAAATTGTACACGATACTGGAGGCAGTCCCACCTAGTGCTATTTCCTTGATCTCTGCTAAGCAATGCAGGAAGGTCATCTCTTAAATGGGGAACTTTGTCTTATTCGTGATTCGCTCTCAGAATAAGAGAAAGCTCACAGCTACATCTAGGGTCTCTATGGCCGACCTCTCCACAAAACATAAGCAAGTAGATAAGGTCATGGAAGAATACTCGGATATCTTCTCCTCACCTATAAGGGTACCTCTACACTGCTATGTCAAGCACCCCATCGATTTGACCCCCAGCACAACCCTTCCTAACGGGCCAGTCTATCGCCGCTCTTTGTTAGAGAATGAGGAGATAAAGTGACAGATCCAAGAACTGCTCCACAAGGGGCACATCCATCCCAACTCATCACCTTGCAGGAGCCCAATCGCGCTGGTACAGAAGAAACATGGAACCTGGTGACTCTGTATTGATTACCAAGCTCTGAATAAAATCACAGTCAGAAACCGGTACTCGATTCCTCAAATCGACGAACTCCTTGATCAACTCACAGGTGTGAAATTCTTCAGTAAGATTGATCTAAAGTCTGGCTACCACCAAGTCCCGATAGAATAGACAGATGTATGGAAGACCGCCTTCAAGTCAAAGGAAGGCCTTTTTGAATGGTTAGTCATGCCCTTTTGTTTGACAAATGCTCCAACCACTTTCATGAGGATGATGGACGATATCCTGTGACCATTCACCAATACTTTTGTAGTGGTGTATTTGGATGACATTCTAATTTACAACAAGACTTGGGCCGAACACTTGCAGCATATTCAACAAGTTTTGCACACCCTGTGACAGCACAAGCTATACGCCAACATGGAAAAATGCTCCTTCTGCATGGATAGGGTCCATTACCTGGGATACATCATTGATCATCATGGCGTACATGTGGATCTAGCCAAGTTCCAAGTCATCTGTGACTAGCCATCCCCAACAACACTCACTGAGCTTCGGAGCTTCTTGGGCCTTGCCAATTTCTACTGCAGGTTTGTGTTGGGATTCTCCCATATTGCACGGGCCCTCAACCAAATAAACAGGGGTGGTGGTAAGGAAAAATTTACGTAGGGGAAGTTCCAACAATAAGCGTTCGATGATTTGAAGTAGCGCTTGTGCTCAACCCCAATAATTTCACTACCAGACCTATAACATCCATTTGAAATTGAGACAGATGCTTCAGACTATGCTGTGGGCGCCGTTCTCACTCATCACGGCCACCCCATGGCCTATCATAGTGAGACACTGTCAGATACTGTCCATAAGTACCCTACTTATGAGAAGAAATTGTACTCCATTATAAAACCCTGTTGCTAGTGGAGACATTACATTCTTGGAAAGGAGACAATCATCCACACTGATCATAAGTCACTGCAGTTCATGCAGACATAGAGAAAATTGCAAAATGACTGCCATCAAAAGTGGTCCACATACTTACAACAATTCCACCTCAATATCAAGTATAAAACATGAAGCACAAATCACATCGTTGATTGCCTCAGCAAACCGCCAGTCGCAACACTCACCATGGTGCTAGAATCTTGCGGCCATCAGATATATGGATGGCCCCAAATCCATGAGATAGACCATGACTTCACCACCACCTACCAAATGTTGGGTGCAAACATAGTTGTCAATAATTTCCATCTCCAGGATGGGTTGTTGTGTTGCCTGGGCCATATCTTTGTTCCATCAAGTGAGAGAGTAAAGATGATCTGGGAAGCCCACTATAGTCAGGAAACAAGACTCTTCGGTGTCGAAAAGACAGTGGCGATGTTATAGAAACATTTCTACTGGCCAAAACTTCGACAGGAGGTCAACAAGTATATCAAGTCTTGCACTACCTGCGCTATTGCCAAACTGACCACTAAGAAATAGGGACTGTACACCCCTCTTCCTACTCCTGATAGACCATGGGAATCCATATCAATGGACTACATGTCGGGCCTCTCATCCACCAAGTAGGGAAATGACTGGGCTTTTGTGGTTGTTGATCGCTTTTCTAAGATGGCGATTATGGTTTCCTATAAGAAGAGCATCACAGGAGAGGCCACTGCCAAGATCTTCTTTGAATGAGTCTGAGTACATTTAGGAATCCCAAAAACCATTTTCTTAGATCAGGATAGTCGATTTCTCAGCACATTCTAGTCAAGCCTCTGGTCATTGTTGGACACCAAGCTCACCAAATCCACGGCCTTCCACCCCCCAGACAGATGGCCAAACCGAGGTTGTAAATTGAATGATTGTGCATATCCTTCACATGTATAATTCAAAGCACCCTCGCACATGGGATGAGAGCCTTACTTATGTCCAACATATCTACAACTGATCCCTGCATAGATCAACCAGCCATATCCCCTTTCAGGTGGGGTTGGGATTCCAACCATTGGGTCCCATAGATGTTGCACTTCCCCTTGCGATCACCTCGACCGACTCAGCTCCTGCTCCAACTGAGGCTAACAAAGCCACTCGGTTCATTGAGCAGATCGAGAACATCTGCTAATAGGTTCAAGATATCCTAGAGAAGTCCAATGACAAGTACAAACAATGCTCTGATCAACATTGGGTGCCACATAAGTTTCAGGTCTGCGACAAAGTTTGGTTGCACTTGAAGAAAGAATGCCTTACAGAACCTCATCGGAAGCTTTACCCACTCCGTTATGGGCCATACATTATCACCAAGGCCGTGGGGGAAAATTTCTTTGAGCTCAACATTCCTCCCTTCCTTGGCCTGAACCCAGTGTTCAACGTGGATCTCCTTCGCCCTTACTTCCCACCATTATTGGACACCTCAGAAGTAGCAGAACAATTGACACCAACAGAGATCAACCCTGACTACATACAATAGGAATCTTATGATCATATTGTGGACACACATATCAAGGGCACTCGACAACAAAGGATCCAGCTTTATCGAGTCGTCAAAGCAAGGCAGATCGTACACCAAGGAAAGTGGCTCACCCGGGGCCAAATTCAACAAAAATTTCCTCATCTGATGGGGGAACTCAACACAATGGAGACCATTTATTCCTAAGGAGGGAGGATTGATCCATATGTATATCGGTGGCCACCCACCTTTTCTAACTGGCTCAAAACAATTTTCTGACAATTTTGACAATTTACTATTTTTAGCAGTTTTAACTTCTGGGGCCATTTTGAGGGCCTAAATGAAGGTTTTTTGGTATTGATCTCCTAAATTATATAAAAATGATTTATTGAAACCCCAAAATGAATCTCCTCTATTATACCTTTCCAACGGGCTATCACACGCCTAAAAAGGAGATCGTATGCAAAAGTTACGACCCCAGGAAGTTGATGTACTAACTTACCCAAACGGGGCCCACATGAATTTTGGCGCTTCATCTCCTAGGGTTAGGTTTTTGGATGTATAGGGTTTTTTGGCATTATGTATTATTGTAGAAAGGCCTTAAAAGCCTCATTGTAATCTTCTTCTGGCGAACGCGTGCAACCGTCACATCTCTTCTCAGAGATAAGTCACCACCATTCCAACAAGCTTGTTTCCGCTGCATTTTACTGTTTTAACTTATTTCATTATTGAATAGAAAACCCGTTTTACTGTATCTATGTTAGTTTGTGTTAAGCACCTGTTAATAATATGTATTCATTTCATTCTACTCATAAAATCCAGATCAATGGTATCAGAGCGGTCTACTTCTTGTCATCTTAATGCATGTCCCCAACGAGGTCGGAGTACAAAGAGTTGGGTGAGAGCTTATTTCTCTTGAGGACAAAAGTTCTCACATGCCCAAAGTGACCTCTCATGGCAGGAGAAAATAAAGATGAAGGGATAGGAGATCCTTTCAAACTGTTGATTGAGGAAGCCCTCACGCAACAGAGGAAACTTCATGCTGTATATGAGTCTAGGCCTTGTAATGTTATTACTTTGAAGAGGAAATTGTATAGGATACCCGAGGCAGTCCCACCTAGTGCTATTTCCTTGATCTATGCTAAGCAATGCAGGAAGTTCATATCTCAAACAGGGAAGTTTGTCTTCTTCGTGATTCACTCTTAAAATAAGAGAAAGCTCACAACCACATCCAGGGTCTTTGCGACCGACCTCTCCACACAGCAGAAGAAAGTAGATAAGGTCATGGAAGAATACTCAGATATCTTCTCCTCACCTACATGGGTACCTCTGCACTGCTAGGTCAAGCACCCCATCGATCTAACCCTCGACGCATTGCTTCCCAATGGGCCAGTCTATCACCGCTCTTTGTTAGAGAATGAGGAGATAAAGTGACAGATCCAAGAACTGCTCCACAAGGGGCACATCCATCCCATCTCATCACCTTGTGGCAGCCCAATTGTGTTGGTATAGAAGAAATATGGAACTTGGTGACTCTGTATTGATTACGGGCTCTGAATAAAATCACAGTCAGGAATCGGTACCCGATTCCCCGAATTGACGACCTCCTTGATCAAATCATAGGGGACAAATACTTATGTAAGATTGATCTGAAGTCTAGCTAACACCAAGTCCCGATAGAACAAACAGATGTATGGAAGACCACCTTCAAGTCAAAGGAAGGCCTTTTTGAATGGTTGGTCATGCCCTTTGGTTTGATAAATGCTCCAGCCACTTTCATGAGGATGATGGATGATATCCTATGATCATTCACCAATAATTTTGTAGTGGTGTATCTGGATTGCATCCTTATTTACATCAAGGCTTGGGACGAACACTTGCAGGATATTCAACAGGTTCTGCACACCCTACGACAGCACATGCTATATGCCAACTTGGAAAAATACTCCTTCGGCATGGACAGGGTCCATTACCTGGGATACATCATTGATCATCATGGTGTAAATGTGGATCCAACCAATATCCAAGTCATCCGTGACTGGCCAACCCCAACAACACTCACTGAGCTTCAGAGCTTCTTGGGCCTTGCCAATTTTTACCGCAGGTTCGTGTTGGGATTCTCCCATATTGCATGGGCCCTCAGCCAAATAGACATGGGTGGTGGTAAGTCGAAATTTGAGTGGGATTGGTCCCAACAACAAGAATTCAATGATTTGAAGCAACACTTGTGCTCAACCACAATACTTTCACTATCAGACCTGCAGAATCCATTTGAAATTGAGACAGATGCTTTAGACTATGCTGTGGGTGCCATTCTCACTCAGAACGGCCACCCCATGGCCTATGATAGTGAGATAATGTCAGATATTGTCCATAAGTACCCTAATTACGAAAAGGAAATGTACTCCATTGTACAAGCCTGCCTCCAGTAGAGACATTACATTATTGGGAAGGAGACAGTTATCCACACTGATAATAAGCCATTGCAGTTCATGCAAACACAGGGAAAATTGCAGAATGACCGCCATCAAAAGTGGTCCACATACTTAGATCAATTCCACCTCAACATCAAGTATAAAAAGGGAAGCACGAATCTCGTCTCTGATTGCCTCAGTAGACCGCCAGTCACGATACTCACCATGGTGCTAGAGTCTTGTGGCCATGAGACATCTGGATGGCCCCAACTCTATGAGACATACCCTGACTTTGCCACCACCTACCAAATGTTAGGTGCAAACGCAGTTGTCAATAATTTCCATCTTCATGATGGATTGTTGTGTCGTCTGGGCCATATCTGTGTTCCATCAAGTGAGCAAGCAAAGTTGATCTGGGAATCCCACTACAGCCGTGTGGAAGGACACTTTGGTGTCGAAAATACAGTGGCGATGCTACAAAAACATCTTAACTGGCCGAAACTTCGACATGAGTTCAGCAAGTATATCAGGTTCTACACTGCCTACGTTATTGCCAAACTGACCACTAAGAAACAGGGCCTGTACATCCCTCTTCCTACTCCTGATAGGCCATGGGAATCAATCTCAATGGAATACATGTTGGGCCTTCCGTCCACCAAGCGGTGAAATGACTGTGTTTTTGTGGTTGTTGATCTCTTTTCTAAGATGGCAATTCTGGTTGCCTGCAAGAAGAGCATCACAGCAACGGCCACTGCCAAACTCTTCTTTGAACGAGTCTGGGTACATTTTGGAATCCCAAAAACCATTGTCTCATCTCGAGATAGTCGATTTCTCAGCACATTCTGGTCGAGCCTCTGGTCACTGTTGGACACCAAGCTCACCAAATCGATGACCTTCCACCCCTAGACAGATGGCCAAACCGATGTTGTAAATCGAGTGATTGTGGATATCCTTCACATGTATAATTCAATGCAACCTCACACATGGGATGAGAGCCTTCCCTATGTCCAACATAGCTACAACCAAGCCCTACATAGCTCAACCGACCATTGCCCCTTTCAGGTGGGGTTGGGATTCCAACCATTGGGTCCCATAGATGCTGCACTTCCCCTTGCGATCACCTCGACCGACTCATCTCCTTCTCCAACTGAAGCTGACAAAGCCACCCGGTTCATTGAGCGAATCCAGCACATCCAGCAACAGGTTCAAGATATCCTATAGAATTCCAATGACAAGTACAAACAACACCATGATCAACATCGGGTGCCACATAAGTTTCAGGTGGGTGACAAAGTTTGGTTGCACTTGCAGAAAGAACGCCTTGCATGACCCCATCAGAACCTTCACCCACTCCGTTATGGGTCATACACTATCACCAAGGTCGTGGGGGAAATTATTTTGAGCTCAACATTCCTCCCTTCCTTGGCCTGCACCCAGTGTTCAACGTGGATCTCTTTCGCCCTTATTTCCCACCATTATTGGACGCCTGAGAAGTAGTAGAACAATTGACACCAATAGAGCTCAACCCTAACCACATACAATATGCATCCAATGATCAGATTGTGGACACACAGATCAAGGGCATGCGACAACAAAGGATCCAACTTTATCGAGTCGTCAAAGCAGGGCAGCTCCTACACCAAGGCAAGTGGCTCACCCGGGGCCAAATTCAGCAGAAATTTCCTCATTTGATGGGGGAACTCAACGCAATGGAGACCATTGCTTCCTAAGGAGGGAGGATTTATCGATATGGATATCGGTGGCCACCCACCTTTTCCAACTGGCTCAAAACAATTTTCTGACAATTTACTATTTTTAGCAGTTTTAACTTCTGGGGCCATTTTGAGGGCCTAAATGAATGTTTTTATGGATCAATCTCTGAAATTAAACTATAAGGCATGATTGAGCTCCAAACATGAATCTCCTCGATGATACCTTTCCAACGGGCTATCACACGCCTAAAACGAAGATCGTATGAAAAAGTTACGACCCCAGGAAGTTGATGTACTAACTTACCAGTTTGGGGCCCACATGAGATGACGGGACAAGAGATCCTTTCAAACTGTTGATTGAGGAATCCCTCATGCAAAAAAGGAATGAGATGATGGATAGTTTCACACAAATCCTTCGACGACTACCAACAGACGATGCATCTTCTTCAAATGGAGGTGCCACCCCCTTCAAGGTACAAATAAACTTCGATATTCCTATATTTGAAGGTCAGATAGAAGAAGATGTTGTAGACAAGTGGTTGAATCAACTAGAAGGGTATTTTTCTCTCCATAACTTTTCGAATAGAGAAAATATTACTTTTGCGCTCCTCAAAGCCGTTCCCCATGTCAAATATTTCATGGGAAACTTTCTGTGAGCAAAAGGAAACAGAGGAAACCTCATTATTTTCAGTCACGTCCACCTGGGAATCCTTCAGGGATGCTATTAATGAACAATACTACCCTGTCGGAAGTTATGATGACCTGTATACTAAATGGACCACACTGCGGCAAGAAAGAGACCAAGTAGTGCCCGATTTCACAAATATCTTACATACCTTGTGCACCAAGATGGGTGTCAAAGATTCAGAGCTACATCTGGTGCTCAAGTATCATGATGCTCTGCATAGATACATCTAGACTAAAATGGAATTTATGGACATTTCATCCTTGGGCACGACCTACCGATATGCCGTAAAAATCGAGCATAAGCTCAAACAAAAGATGTGACAATTTGGGCCTGGGAACCCCTCACAACAAAAGCTAGGAAAGGGCAACCCAAAACCACAGATCAAAGGACAGAGAAAAAATGGACAGTATCAGGACAACCAGTCCAAGCTGCAAGCAAAGAAGGACACCAGAAAGACAAAGAAAGATATCGGGAAGTGGTGCGACTTCCATAAGAACCCTTGGCATAACACTACCGACTTCCGCTCAAAGCAGTCATTTGTGGACGAAGTGAAATCCTCTGAATCAAATGCAGATTCTGACTTTGAGACAGAACCAGAAAGGGGAATATGGATCATTGACGTGGAACCCAGTGCCACCGTTGCTACCACCAAGCTCCAACCTGGTGAACTAGACGATCCATAAGAAGGAGAGAGCCTCTTCCATTCACAGATGTGGGTAAAAGGCACCCCACTGCACTTCATCGTTGATAGCGGTATCCAGAAGAACCTCATCTTAGTAGAGGTCTTCAAGAGGCTCACCCTTCCAACAACACCACACCCACAACCCTACACCATTGGATGGCTCCACCAAGGAAGCGATCTCCGTGTCATCCAACAGTGCCAACTGTCATACGACATCAAGCCCTTTAAAGATGAGGTATTATGTGATGTTGCTCCTCTCGAAGTTTGTGATGTTCTTTTGGGCCAACCTTATTTGTGGAAACGTCATGCTGTATATGAGTCTAGGCCTCGTAGTGTTATTATTACTTTGAATAGGAAATTGTACAGGATACCCGAGGCAGTCCCACCTAGTGCTATTTCCTTGATCTCTGCTAAGAAATGCAGGAAGATCATCTCTCAAATGGGGAAATTTGTCTTCTTCGTGATTCATTCTTAGAATAAGAGAAAGCTCACAACCACATCCAGGGTCTCTGCAGCCAACCTCTCCACACAACAGAAGCAAGTAGATAAGGTCGTGGAAGAATACTCATATATCTTCTCCTCACCTATAAGGGTACCTTTGCACTGCCAGGTCAAGGAGCCCATCGATCTGACCCCTGGCACAAAACTTACCAATGGGCCAGTGTATCACCGCTCTTTGTTAGAGAATGAGGAGATAAAGCAATAGATCCAAGAATTGCTCCATAATGGGCACATCCATCCCAGCTCATCACCTTGCGGGAGCCCAATCATGCTGGTACAGAAGAAAGATGGAACCTGGTGACTCTGTATTGATTACTGGGCTCTGAATAAAATCATAGTCATAAATTGGTACCCGATTCCCTGAATCGATGACCTCTTTGATCAACTCACAGGGGCCAAATACTTCAGTAAGATTGATCTGAAGTCTGGCTACGACCAGGTCTCGATAGAATTGACAGATGTATGGAAGACTGCCTTCAAGTCAAAGGAAGGAATTTTTGAATGGTTGGTCATGCCCTTTGGTTTGAAAAATTCTCCATCCACTTTCATGAGGATGATAGACGATATACTGTGACCATTCACCAATACTTTTGTAGTGGTGTATCTGGATGACATTTTAATTTACATCAAGACTTGGTTTGAACACTTGCAGCATATTTAGTAGGTTCTGCACACCCTGTAGCAGCACAAGCTATACGCCAACTTGGAAAAATTCTTCTCCAAGATGGACAGGGTCTATTACCTGTGATACATCATTGATCATCATAGCGTACATGTGGATCCAGCCAAGATCCAAGTCATCCGTGACTAGCCATCCCCAACAACACTCATTGATATTTGGAGCTTCTTGGGCCTTGACAATTTCTATCGTAGGTTCGTGTTGGGATTCTCCCTTATTGCATGGGCCTTCATCCAAATAAACAGGGGTGGTTGTAAGGTGAAATTTGTGTGGGGTCGGTCCCAACAAAAAGCATTTGATGATTTGAAGCAACGCTTATTCTCATCCCCAATACTTTCACTACCAAACCTGCAACATCCCTTTGGAATTGAGACAGATGCTTCAGACTATGCTGTGGGCACCGTTCTCACTCAACATGGCCACCCCATGGCCTATCATAGTGAGACACTGTCAGATGTTGTTCGTAAGTACCCTACTTACGACAAGGAAATGTAGTCCATTGTACAAGCCTGCCACCAGTGGAGACATTACATTCTTGGGAAGGAGACAGTCATTCACACTGATCATAAGCCACTGCAGTTCATGCATACACAGGGAAAATTGCAGAATGACCACCATCAAAAGTGGTCCACATACTTACAACAATTCCACCTCAACATCAAGTATAAAACAGGAAGCATGAATCACGTCACTGATTGCCTTAGCATACCACCAGCCGTGACACTCACCACGGTGCTATACGTTTGAGGCCATGCGACATCTGGATGGCCCCAACTCTATGAGACAGACCCTGACGTCGCCACCACCTACCAAATGTTTGGTGCAAACGCAATTGTCGATAATTTCCATCTTCAATATGGGTTGTTGTGTCGTCTTGGCCATATCTGAGTTCATTCAAGTGAGCGAGTGAAGCTGATACGGGAAGCCCACTACAGTCGGGTGGTAGGACACTTTGGCATCGAAAAGACAGTGGCGATGCTACAAAAACATTTCTACTGGCCGAAACTTTGACAGGAGGTCAATAAGTATATTAGGTCCTGCACTGCCTGCGCTATTGCCAAAACGACCACTAAGAAACAGGCCCTATACACCCCTCTTCCTACTCCTGACAGGCCATGGGAATCCATCTCAATTGACTACATGTCAGGCCTCCCGTCCACTAAGAGGGGAAATTACTGTGTTTTTGTGGTTGTTAATCTTTTTTCTAAGATGGCGATTCTGGTTGCCTGCAAGAAGAGTATCACAGCAGAGGCCACTGCCAAGATCTTCTTTGAACGAGTCTGGGTACATTTTGGAATCCCACAAACCATTGTCTCAGATCGGGATAGTCAATTTCTCAGCACATTTTGGTCGAGCGTCTGGTCACTGCTAGACACCAAGATCACCAAATCCACGACCTTCCACCCCCAAATAGATTGCCAAAACGAGGTTTTAAATTGAATGATTGTGCATATCCTTCGCATGTATAATTAAAAGCACCCTTGCACATGGGATGACAACCTTCCCTATGTCCAACATAGCTACAACAGATCCCTACATAGCTCAACCAACCATATCTCCTTTTAGGTGGGGTTGGGATTCCAACCATTGGGTCCCATAGATGTTGCACTTCCCTTTACAATCACCTCGATTGACTCATCTCTTGCTCCAACCGAAGCTGACAAAGCCACCCGGTTCATTGAGCGGATCCAGCACATTCGCCAACAGGTTCAAGATATCCTACAGAAGTCCAATGACAAGTACAAACAATGCCATGATCAACATCGGGTGCCACATAAGTTTCAGGTGGGCGACAAAGTTTGGTTGCACTTACAGAAAGAATGCCTTACATGAACCCATCATAAGATTTTCCCACTCTGTTATGGGCCATACACTATCACCAAGGCTGTGGGGGACAATGTTTTTGAGCTCAACATTCCTCCCTTCCTTGGCCTGCACCTAGTGTTCAACGTGGATCTCCTTCACCCTTATTTTCCACCATTATTGGACACCTCAGAAGTAGCAGAACAACTTCCACCAACAAAGCTAAACCCTGACTGCATACAACAGGAATCCAATGATTATATTTTGGACACACAAATCAAGGGAAATCGACAACAAATGATCCAACTTTATCGAGTCATCAAAGCAGGGCGACTTCTTCACCAAGGCAAGTGGCTCACTCGGGGCCAAATTCAATAGAAATTTCCTCATATGATGGGGGAACTCAACGCAATGAAGACCATTGCTTCATAAGGAGTAAGGATTTATCTATATGGATATCGGTGGCCACCCACCTTTTCCAACTGGCTCAAAACAATTTTCTAACAATTTTGGCAATTTACTAGTTTTAGCAGTTTTAACTTCCGGGGCCATTTTGATGGCCTAAATGAAGGTTTTTCGGGATAGAGCTCCTCGGTGATAGTCGAAGGCATGATTGAGCCCCCAAAATGTATCTCCTCAATGGTACCTTTCCAACGGGATATCACACGCCTAAAACAAAGATCGTATGCAAACGTTACGAGCCCAAGAAGATGATGTACTAACTTACCCAATCGGGACCCACATGACTTTTGGCGCTTCATATCCTAGGGTTAGGTTTTTGGATGTCTAGGGTTTTTTGGAATTCTTGTTTATTGTAAAAATTCCTTCAGAGCCTCATTGTAATCTTCTTTTGGCAAATGCGCGTAACCGTCACATCTATTCTCAGAGATAAGCCACCACCATTCCAACAAGCTTGTTTCCGCTGCATTTTACAGTTTCAACTTATTTCATTATTGAATAGAAAACTAGTTTTATTGTATCTCTGTTATTTTGTGTTAAGCACCTATTAATAATATGTATTCATTTCATTCTGCTCATAAAAGCTAGATCATTATCATTCAAAGACTAAGGACATTGATGTACAATACCATTTCGTAAGAGATATGGTGGAAAGTAATAAGGTGATACTGGAGAAAGTAGACACATTGGAAAACATAACAGACTCATTGACCAAGTTTGTGGGTGCAATGAAGTTCTCTTGGTGCAGAGAGGAAATGGGAATTGCTTCCTTGGGTCTATGAGTGAAAGTTTAGGAATCTCTTATTTCAACAAAGAAGACAACAAGTGGGAGAATGTTGGGTTGTTATATTCTTTGCATCGAAAGTCTAGTTGAGGTGAATCGACTGATGGTCGCAGTCAATGTGGATCGATATCAGGTCGACGTTGAGGTAGATCGACATCAACTCGAAGGTCAAGGAACAAGGAATTCGATTGGGTAAAGTCAAATTTGAAGATATTGAGGACAAGTGAACCAACAAGAGGTCAAAGTTTGGGCATGAGACAACCGACTAGAGACTAAGTGGAGGTCGATTTGTAAGCCCAACTTGGAGTTGACTGTAACAGAATCACGGGATTTGCAGGATTTGTAGCCAATGATATGCATGGATCTATAACTGCTTTTGGGACCCAATCTTTAGGGTTTTTCCTATTGTAAATCCTATGAAGAAGTGTTTTTTTAAGGTCGTAAAGGCTAATGTTGTAATGCACTTATGTAGGTTAATGCATGTGTAGGTAGAGGTTGCCAGTCATACATATGTAAGATGAATTGGCTATAGGGTTGTTTTTTCCTGTGCAAGAAAGTATGATGTTGAGCAAGGTTAGACATGTAACCTTTTATTTTGAATGAATAAGAAAACAAGAGAGAAGAACGCTCAAAGGAATGTTGGTTTTGTCAGTTAAGGGTTTCTAGGGTAAAATCTTGGTGTACTATGTGATTGTTTGTGTCATTTGCTTTCTTGATTAAATTATTCTTCTCTTCTACTAGGATTAGTGTGGAAGTTTCCTACATTTTCGAACATTTAGGAGGGTATCCTTGGCCTCTGATAAAGGGTGTTAGTGCCTTCACAAAGTTTTTAGCATTAAGTATGGGTCTTAAGGCCTTGATATGGTCAATTGGGGAAACCTGAGCCTTAGTTGAAGTACAAAGTTTATAGGGATCCAAGGCCAAATACGAGGCCTCAAACCACTACACCAACCTCTTGATTTTTTTGGTATATTTTAGGGATCAAGGGTCATGAATGACACCTCAAACCTCCATAGATGACCTCTCAAGGGGATATTTCTTTTTCAAGTGGGGATATTGTAATCATTAGGATACTTTTAGCATTGGGTATTTGGGCATGATTGAGAGAGGAAGCCTAGGAATTAGGTCCTAAAGGAATATTCTAGGCATGTAGGGCCAACAACGACACGTTGAACCACGAAGGACATTTTCATGGTATCCTTGGTCTCTATATGAGCATAGTCAACATAATGAGTTTTTAAAAATTAAGTAGGAATCTTTGCACACTTGATATGGCCTAGGGAACAAACCATGAGTTAGGACATAAAGGAATCTTCTAGGATTATGGGGCCAATAATGACATATTGAACCACCACAAATGACGTTTTGAAGGCATCCTTTGCCTCTAAATAAGTATGTATGAACTATTACCATTTTTTAACACTAGGCATGGGTCTTGTGGTCCTAAATATGGTTAGGGGAGGAAACATAAACCCTAGGACTTAAGGGAATGTTTTAGACATCCATGGACGAGAAGGATACCTCATAAAACAACACATGGCCTCTTGAGGTAACCTTTTCCTTGTTGACGCTTGAATCCGTCAGGACCAAAACGACAACCTCATGAGGATACAAATCCTCTTGCGTTTTTATAGAGGTGGTACTCCTCTATGTTTTATGATAATCTTTGAATTCTATATTTCCAAAATGATACAGGACTTTGAGATAGTCCACCGTGGCTCTCAAAGAAATATAAAAGTTGCAAAAAATAATTTTTTTTATTTTGAAGATAATTTCTGAGAGATGACCAGGAACCCCATACATCACACATTTGAAAACATAAGTAAAATTTCCTGACATCCATCATAGTTAAACTAAATATTTTTGATCACACATAAAAATAAAAGAAAATGGTCCATACACATAGAGTAGACATATGTGGAACTCAAATGAAGAAACTGATAGATCAATCTCAAATATTTTATCCTCAAAAGAGTTAAAAAACACCATCAAAACTGATACCAAATTAGTTCTCTTGGGATTTCTGAAAAAATATTAAAGTCTGTTACAAAGATTTGAAATTAAAATGCATTTGTCCTGAGGAATTGGATTGGGGATCCCACAAACCATAAAGTAAATATAAAAAATAAGTGATTTGTGGAGAGAAGATGGTGGACGAAGGCAGAGTAGCAAGACCTAGAAAAAAGACATGAAGAAGTTATTAGATTTCGGTTAAACCTTTCTAGTCAAAGAAATGGAGTAACTGGATGAAAAACTGATAAAGAAAGTAAGATGTGATCAACATAAACTTACTATGATGGTATCTCCCCCCTTTACTTTCTTTCTGTTGTCCTTTTATTCTCCTTGTTGATGGTTATATGAACCGTCTCAACTGTTGTTTCTTGGCCTTCTTTAGATAATTTATCAATTTCCTTCTTAAACCAATCTTCAATGTAACTTTTCATTGGCGTAAAATTTATTTCATGCTTAGTTTTGATATTAAACGATTCACCTTCTAAATCTCTTAGGTCATAAGAAATGTTGTGGATTTCCTCCTCAATATCTTGATTTTCACAGAATAATCAACTAGCCAATTATCTATCTCTTCTTCGCCATATTCAATTATGTCATTAAATTTCTCATCTGATAATCCTTTTAATATCTCCACTTGTTTGTCAAATTGTTGCCTTGCCATAAATATTGAATTGAGAATTAACTTAGGATATTGCACCTCTTCTTGCCAAATTGTAACGACCCTACTTAATTAAGACATAAATACAAGTGGGTAAATTTTCTTTTTGAAACATCAATTAGGACATGTGTTATGTGGAATGACATACATCAATATTAAAAACAATTTAAAATCATCTTTGTCTCTACTCAACAAGAAATCATATACAACATCACTTGTTATTTATAGATCGATCATATCACATAAATTAACAAAGAATAAATCTACTCGTTCAACCTACCCTCCAAGGTTAGGACCTCCAAGACAAATAATCAATTCTAAAGTCCAGGATTCATCCGATTGATTTTGACCATTTAAAGTCTCAAGACTCTCAGAACATGGAAGTATCTAATTTTCGATAACAACCCCTCCGTATACAAAACAAATTAAACTAATGTAATGAGGTAGAATATATATATATATANNTTCATAAATTTATCTATTTCACCCGATCACTTCTATAGACATACATCTCATCAAATTTATCTTAATCAACATGAAGCTATATTAAATTCACCAATCATTGCAATGGTTTAATAATTTCTTCAACACCATAATTACGAATTTAAAGAAGTAATTGTTTCTATGAGTATTCCAATTTCGATTAAGAATCAATTGTATTCCAAGTGATTCTTAATTTTCATAATACCTATAATTATTAACGTAGTAAAAGTTTTAATAAATAAATCTAGTCTAATAACTTAACGTAGTAAATGTTTTAATAAATAAATCCTAGTCTAATAACTTAACAATGTTTACTAACATAAATCCTAGACGAATTTACTCCATTCAGGGAATACAAATAAATTAATATGACTGGTGGCGTTCTTGTCCGAATCGTCGAATGCCATAGGTAATATGGGTTGAAGTGAAGATATATATATTTACACAGTTACACAGATTTGGATTCTAGCCAATATAGAAATAAAATTTACATGATTATCATCCACCATCGAATCTTCAATGAGTTTCAACTTTTGATTTAGAATAAAATTTAATTTTTTTATACGACATAATATCCAACATTTTATAGTCACATGGAAAAGATCAATACTTGAAATTTGTAATTAAGTACTTCTAGCAAGAGTTATTGTCACCGGATAAAGGGATGTCATGTTGAAGGTTTCACCAAGATCTGAGAGTGATTTGTGTAAAAATTTTCTTGCGAAATCAGAAGAATGTTGATACTTGATGACGCTCTTCAATCCAAAAAATAAATAAAATTTGCACAATGCCCTTCTTTTCGCTTGCTAATCAAACAATTTCACCGGTACCTCCCAGTCAATGTTAGGGGTACTCTTCTTCCCCCTTAACCCCCTGAGTTGCAAAGGGGCCACATACAAGAAACAAACAAACAATAGCTCCAAGTATTGCCTCACAAGGAAGAGCTCCCACTCTTTCTCCAAGCTTGGTATCCCAACTCTCACAAGTAAAACACAGTCCACACAAATTTGGTAGCATAACCTTACCAAAAATCAATGAGTCCCTTTTTCTTTCTACCATAATTGTTTTATAGAAAAATCACGAATGAGACATGTCCTCATGCACAATTAATTATCTTTTTAATTAAGTTAATTAAAATTATTCACCCACACACTTGTCACACTCTCCCCAAGTTTCACAAGTAATTACCATTTTTATTTTATTTAAAAAACCAATTTCCTTCACATTCTCCAATGTGTTCCCATTTTCAATCTTAGTTGTCCCTTTGTTCCCCAAATTTTCATTTAATGAGTGTCTCCTAACTAGATCTTAGTTAGAGTTGGATTAAGAGTCTTCTTCTAGTTAGACTAGTAGTAGGTTGACTCAAGATTCTATTATATGTACACCTATTCTCTCAAGTTATTATTTATTCTATTTTAAAAACCCAATTTATTAATTTCATGCACACATGTGAATTTTATCCAATCATTAGATTTTACTCACTTTTTCCTAGAATTTGATTTATCTCAATTATTTTAATTTATTTAATATTTTTAATTACTCCCTTAATTAAACTTAGACTTAAGCTTATAGTTAATAATTTACTGTTTAATTACTTATTTTATTCTAACAAGGTCTAGTCACTTCAATGTTTTCTAGGCCACCTAGATTTATTGACTCAAGTTTTTATTTACGAGACATGCCCTTCAAGACGCACCTCCATGATCCAAGGCTGCCACTCGCTTTTGACTGGTTTTGGATGTTTTTCCGACCCTTTAGAGACAACACTCCATTCGGCCGACCTTGTGAGAGACTAAGCTCTTCTAAGGAATAAAGACTCCGCCTTATTGAGCGCTCCTTAGAAATCTTCATGAGCGACTTCTCAGTCCGCCCTCACGACATCGTGGACCTCTCGAACTAGGTAATCGTTAACCTACCATTCGGGCCACGACGAGAGTGCTAGTAGGCTGTGACAAGGACCTCTCTTCCTCAATGTCTAGTTTCCGTGTATGGCCCCTTTACTACTTATGTGAATCAGATTAGCAAGCATTGTCAAGCCTACATCCCCTGACAAAAACAATGTCAATAATCCATATATGCATAAATCATATTGAAATCAATCATACATCAAATGTGTGTAATAATGAAGTACTCTATCAAATACAATGCACTCCCTAACTCAATCCAAGGTTCGAGGAATTCCATTGATGCCATCAACATACAAAACTTGTCATGTGTCCTGCACACTTAGGAAAACTTATCAATAGCATCTACCAATATATAAACATCAATATAACAATAAGTTACAACACATCATCATCATATATAATCCATAACTGAACGAAATCACAATGTACCATAACCGAAGCACTTGCATGCAAGTGTCCTCAAAGAATAGGTCAATAAAAGTGTGCTTAGTGGAGAGGGATGTTACATACACCCCCTCTTGTTTTAAACTTTGTCTTGAAGTTCTTACAATATATAAATGCAAGTAAACAAATGTATCTGACATAATTCTACATATCTAATCTATCAAACTAATACAAAAATTGTTGACGCATCTCGTATGCATCCTCCCAGGTGGCCAAGTGTGGACTATAGTTGTACCACTAGACCTTGACTTGATCGACTATTTGACACCATAAATTTCGAATGTGATGGTCCATAATGCGGATTGGATTTTCCATGAGAGCACCCTCATCTGACACCTGCAAAGAACTCATGTCAATAACATGTGACAAATTGCTAACATAATGTCATAAAATAGAAACATGAAAAACATCGTGCATACATCTCAAAAAATCAGGCAAGGCTAGTTGATAAGCCACAAGTCCCTTCTTTTCCACAATCTTGAAAGGTCCCACAAACCTAGGAGAGAGTTTACCACCTTTCCCAAACTTGATCGAACTCTTGTGTGGTTTTACCCGCAAGAAAACTCTATCTCCAAATTCATAACTGTGGTCAACGCGATGCACATCAACATAACTCTTCTGTCAATCCCGCACTTCTTTAGTCCTTTGTATTATCAATTTCATTTGTTATTCCATTTCTTGAGTCACTTTTGATCCTACCAGAACCTTATCTTCAAGTTGATCCCAACTCAATGACGTCCGACATGGTTGCCCATAAATAAACTCAAACGGTGACATTTTAATCGTACTCTGGTAACTGTTATTGTATGAAAACTCTACCAGAGGCAATAAGTCTTCCCAACGTTTCTTTTGGTCCATTACATACGTACGCAACATATCCTCCAAAATCTATTTCATTTTCTCTATTTGTCCGTTTGTCTTAGGGTGATATGTTGTATTGAAATTTAGTTGTGTTCCCAAGGCCTCTTGGAAATTGGTCCAAAACCATCCTGTAAACACTAATCCTCGATTGGATATGATCCTTCTTGGTACACCATGTACTCTCATAATATCACAGAAAAATACTCTAGCTATGTTTGGTGCCTAATATATCGTACGTACTTGAATAAAGTGTGCACTCTTCATCATAGTGTCAACTACCATGAAAATCAAATCATGCCTCCTTGCCGTCAGTGGAAATCCCACAATAAAATCCATCGAAATGACCTCCCATTTCGATTTCAGAATAGAGTGTGTTTGTAGTAATCATGTTGTATGTCTATGTTCATCCTTCACTTGCTGACATTCTAGATAGACATTTCACCACGTAACTAGCTATGTTTGCTTTCATTCCCTTCCAGAAGAATAAAGGATTAAGGTCTTCCTTCATCTTCGTGACTCTCGGATGAGCCATGTACACTGCTCAATATGCTTCACTCAATATCAAACTTCTTAATTCGTCATTAGGAAATATGTGAATTCTGTCGTTAAATCTCAATAGTCCGTCGTTGTCTAATGAATAACCTTCATATTTTGGTACCATCATGGTATCTTGTCCAATTCTATTCTTAACGTCCTTGTACCAATCATCGTCAATCTATACGGATAGAATATTTTCTCAAAGATTCATCTTAAGCAGTATTACCAAGAATATGCGTGGTCTCCAACTCAACATGTCTGCCACTCTATTCATCGTTCCTTTAATGTAAGTAATCTCAAAGTCATATTCGCTAAGTAATTCTTACCAACGCCTTTGTCGTGCGTTCAAGTCACTCTATGTAATTCTATGTTGCAATCCACAATGATCTGTATTTAATTCAAATTTTCTTCCAATCAGATAATGTCTCCATACTCTCAAAGAATATACAATTGCTAATCACTCCAAGTCATGCGTTGCGTAGTTCTCTTTATGCTTTCTCAATTTCCTTGAACTGTAAGCGATCACTCAACCGTCTTGCATCAAAACTCCGCCTAGGCCTTCCTTGGATGCGTCCTTGCATACCAAGAATTATTTTCCCATGTGAGGGACCTTTAGTATCAAAGCTATTGTCAACAACACATTGAGCTCTTAAAATTCTTCCGCACATTTATTAGTCCATACAAAATTCTCATTTTTCTTCTACAGTTCCGTAATCGGATTAGCTATCTTCGAAAAACCTTGAATGAATCATCAGTAATATCCTACTAAACCCATAAATCTACATAATTATTATATTTTTTCAGTGTTGGCCATTCCATAATGGCCTCTTCCTTTGTTGGATGCATAGTGATACCTTCACCAGATATGATATGTCCCAAGTAATGAATCTGTGATTGGTAAAAAGAACATTTTGATAGCTTCCCATAATTTTTTTTTTCTCTTAGACACCACAGGGCCAATCTCAAGTGTTCATCGTGCTCTTCCTTCATCCTAGAATATATCAGTATGTCATCAATAAATACTTGAACGAACTTGTCGAAGTATTCATGGAACACTCCATTCATCAAACTCATCAATACCCTTGGGGAGTTTATCAATCCAAATGGTAAAACTGTAAACTCATACTGTCCGAATCTTGTCTGAAACACGGTCTTAGGGATATCTTCCTCCTTGATCTGTAAATGGTGATATCCCGATCGCAAGTCAGTATTCGAAAACATCGTCACTCCTTTCATCTGATCAAACAAGTCATCTATTCTTAGAAACAAATACTAGTTCTTGATCGTTTCTTTGTTCAGTTGATAATAGTCAATACAAAGTCTCCATGATCCATCATTCTTTCTCACAAAAATAATTGGTGCACCCCAAGGTGACACACTTTGATGTATAAGTTTCAAGTCCAACAATTCCTTCAATTACATTTTCAACTCCTGCAATTCAGACGTTGAAATCTGATATGGAATTCTTGTTATCGGTTCAGTTCCAGGTTTCAATTCTATTGTAAACTCCAACTCTCTTTCGGGTGGTAAACCTGGAAACTCTTTTGGAAGCACGTCTGCAAACTCTTGCACTACATGAAGGTTTTCTAATCCTTCCACCTCTCCCTTTTTGTTTAGCGCTAACATTTCATATAGCTTTCATCCCTTGTGCATACTCTTTTGTAGCGGTAGGGAAGAAATAAATCTTAAGGACACCCCCTGGTTCCTTCCTACAATCACTCTACTCTGTCCCAAATCATCTAGAAAACTTAACCATTTCGTCTTACAGTTAAGTATCACATCATGCAATTCCAAGTAGTCCATGACTATCACTATGTCATAATATCCTAAGATTGTGACGTATAGGTTGAAATTCATTACAAAATCTCCCAAGTTAATGCTACAGTCTGTAACTTTTCCTCCAACTTTCCATTTGGCACTAGATGTAATTTCTACATACCTGAACTCATCTTGCTTGACTTCCTTTACCTTAATTCTCTTTATCATTTCACTAGAAATAAATCTCTATGTAACACATATATCTATCAAGATACTAAAAGTTTGATCGACGATTGTACCCGACGTCTCGAGCACAGTGGACTAGTGCTTGGCCTGGCTGTTGTTCAATGTTGCATGTATCCTATGGGCCTTGCCCAAATATCCAACTGTAGTGGGTCCTGATGGTCTGACCACTCTGACCTTCTCAATCGAAAATTCTCACTGGTAATGTGTCTCTCCACATGTCCAACATCTAGTCTTTGGTCCAGTACTCTTGGTCCCCAAAGTAGAAGTTGTTGGCCTAGAAATATGTGATCTTGGTTTGTTATACTAAATAGGCCTAAAATTTTGTTTCTATTGCGGAAGACACTACTGCTATTATGGTGGTTCTCTATAAGGATTCTTTTTCTAAGGTGTCTTTCATCGTAGTGTCGAGAACATAGGTCCTCTAAGCGTATCTCACTACATATAATTTTGTTGGGCCAGTGTCTGATGTTGCTGCACTCCAGATGTCATCTGTCTAGTTGGTCTAGAAGGAGCCCTTCCCTGACCCCCTATGTTCATCTTTTCCTCATCTATGAGGGCCTTCTAAACTGCGTCGTGCAACATTTGAAGCATTAGGATCCTCACCTTCACACAAATTTTTATGTTAAGGCCAAACACAAACTTGTTGACCTTTAACTTCTCTGTGCTCAGATGTGGAGCATACCTAAGTAGTTCCATGAACCCAACCTCATACTTCAGCATCGTACGACCACTTGTTGTAAGGCATTGAACTCATTACGATGGTGCTCAATGAATTCCTCAGACAAATACCTTTCCTGGAACGTTCCTCGAACCAATTCCATGACACGTCTTCAAAGCCCATGTTTAGTTGAGGTAGGAGTGTCTTGCACCAAAGTAGAGCATTCCCTTTTATTTGAAATACCTCCATGCATACCTTCATGTTGGAGGTGTAATCATGAAGTGCGAAGCACATCGCCATGTTCTCCAACCATGTCTCGGTGGATAAGATTTCAGGGGCACCCCAAAACTCGGGAAAATTCACCTTCTCGAGTTCTCTGTGTATGCTACTACTACCATATGGTGCATGTTGTGAACCCTCATTGGGTATAGACACTTTGTTCTCATCTCAATCCAGACAGTTAATCAATGCCTCTGAAATTGTCTAGAAGGATCTCATCATACCTACCACATCTCTTACAACAACCTTCTCCTTCTCATTAGTCTTATCTTCTCCCTGGGGATTTTATTCTTTTGGTGTGGACACTATCGAGGAGTCACACCTCTTCCTCTAGCACCAGAAAGTCTATTTCCCTTGCTTCCTCTAACCATGATTACTTGCATGGAAATTTCAAAAATTAATTAGCGATACATTTTTAATCATCTAGTTTACATAGTGGAAGGTGAAATGGTCCAATGTCGTAGGGTTGAACTCACTCTGATACTATATGTAATGAACCTGCTTCATTAAGGCATAAATACAAGGAATGGCATACATCAATATTAAAAACAATTTAAAATTATCTTTGTCTCTACTCAACAAGAAATCAGATACAACATCACTTGTTATTTATAGATTTATTATATCACATAAATTAACAAAGAAGACATGTATCCGTCCAACCTACATTACAAGTTTAGGACCTACAAGACACATAATCAATGCTCAAGTCCAGGATTCATCTGATTTATTTTGACCATTTAAGGTGTTGTTCCTGAGATTGATTCTAAGGATCAAAGAATAATGTCAGGAAACAAATATTTTAAATGAAATGTTTTTATGCATTTTTTTTTCTACCTTTAGTTTTCTGAGAAATAATCTTTAAATGAAATTAATGATAAGACAATATAGAGGATGTATCTCATTATCCGAGTCGCAATTATAATGTCAAATGATGTAGAACTGATTTACAAAACTGTTAAAACAAAGTTAGGTATCAATTACAGATAAATCTCACCTTGTTTGCAGTAGAAGAAAAATAGAAGATGCACCCTTGAAAAAAGAAAAACAATGCAGTAATTCACATAGGTCACAGGTCTTGTTTTACTCACAGTAATAATAGAGGAAATGATTTTACTGAATGAACTTCTGATATATTATGATCACAATAGATGTAGTACTAAATTGTAATCATTCACTCTTCAAGAACTACAGAAAGAAATTCAGAGAGATGGAAACACAGAGGAAACACAGAGGAAACACGTAACTCAAATTGAACGAAACTTAGAATCTTTGTTTTCACTTGTATTGATATTCAAAAAAGATTTCTCTTCTACATTCAACAAGAAGTAGCCACAAATAGATCTAAAATCTATCTACTTATACAAAAATTGTCTCAACTGAAAACCGTTGGACTTCCCACAATATCTGCCTAAAAATAAAATACAATCTTAATGAAAGACAATCATGCTCATATTTTTGAGTTTTGATTTGATGTGATGGAACTTCATCTGTCCCTTCATTCGATCGCATATGCACTCGTTTTCCTTTGTTATTTGAACTGGGTACACATTTCCATTCAGGCCACCACAATCATTGGATTACTGTCTTTTCCATCTGATTCCATTGCCATCTGTCCCTTCGAATGCATTTACTGGGATAGATACTTGTAGTTGAAGATATGAGGGTGGTAATTGGATAGGTAGCTCAACGTTGTCTCATTATGGGGTGGTTAACAGTTACAGGGAAGAGTAATTGTTCATGAACAGGATGACTTGGGGACAAGTGTCCAATAAGGAGGTGGGATGAGTGGATGCGAGAATGTAGGTGGTAGGGATAGATGGGGTAAGTGACCTGTAGAGAGAGGGGAAGTATAGGTGGTGAGGTATATAGTATCGGGAGCATGGAGGGTGTGATAGGATGGAGGGTGAAAGGTAGAGTGGGTGGATGACAGGTGACGAGTCAGGATTCTAACGGTCCCACATTCAAATAATAATTGAATAAAATAAATGACTAAATTCCCTTTATACTTTTCTATTTTATGGGGGCACGAGGAAGTGTTTTTTAGGTAACCCGCCTTTCATCCTGCAATTCACCTGGCGATGCCACATAACCCTGAGAGAAAACCACAGTTTAAATTGCAGGACTGCCCTTCGAAATTAAACCTCTCACAACTTCGCCCCCTACAATCGATTTCGACCGTTGATCTTGAGAAATTAGGATCCACGATACTTAGGACCCAATCAACTTGGCACTCCTACCAGATTTATCCCTTCCCTGTCATATTTGGTCTCTTTCCTAGTTTATTTGGCTTCCAAACTGGTTTAGTGTTCCGCTAGATTCTGAAATTTGATCCATCAAGCTTCCTTGCAAATTTTCGTGGCGCCATAATCCTTAAGGAAATAAAATTATCCTGCCTGTAACAAGAGAAATCTATAAGTTCTTCACTAAATGAAAAATTGTTAATTGCAAATGGTAAAATGATTTTGCAATTTGAAGAGCTTTATTCACAAATTCTATCGGTCTTCATATAGATTTAGTGACGAAGTATTTATTAAAAACTTTATGGAATTTATTACCTGGTTATTTGCAATATTTATTGAAATTATTAACCTTATTCAATCATAAATTTCATTAACACTTCGATGGTTGAGTGTTCAAAAGATTGATTATGACAGGGTAGAAATTACCTGAAGTCCGAAACTGCAGAGTGATTAATTAATACTTAATAAATATTTTATTAACTCTTTAAAACACTTTTTACTTTTTGTAATATTCATTACTTTAGTGCTTTGATACTTCGGTGGTTTGTGAAATCGATCTTTGTTAAAACTCCCAAAGTGAAATCTCCCAGAGTGACGTGGAAGAGATGGCGTTATTCTTGATGACGTGTTAAGAAAATAGAGGTGCCACGTGCCACTTGAAAACATGTGAATCATCCGATGTAAATGTCAAAAATAAGTGCCACATGTCAGTGCAATAAAATATTTAAAAGACACGTGTCCCATGACACGTCCGTAAGTCCTTTAGGAATTATCATGAGTGACTATCTTCCAGACTTCGGAGTTTCGGGGTTTTTTTTGTTTAGATTTGTTGGAATTCCCGAAGCGTGAAGCTCTGAAACGACCGTTAACGATTTCCTTTTAAAACTCGAGAAACTTCCACACTTCAAAGATCATTAGAACTATTCAATCAACTTAGAGTAACTCATCGATGAAGGATATTATAAGCGCCTTATGGAATAACAATGACCCTTGGATTTATTCAAAAAGAAGGAAACTCTCTAATTTTTTTGTTTTTTTGGGTAAAATTTTTATTTCTAAGAGGAAAAATGTAAAGTTCAAAAGATCAAAATTATACGTGTTCCAACATAAGGTCTTAGGATTGGCGACTGTTCTGAGGAACATGGAAGTATTTAATTTCTGGTAACAACCTCTCCATATACAAAACAAAGTAAACTAATGTAACAATGTTTTTTCTTTTCTTTCTTACGAGCAACTTGTGTGAACTCTGAATTTTTCCACTGGGAGGATTCTTCTCTCCCCCTCCACCATAACTACTATTGACAATATTTTTAATTGGGTGGGTTGTTGGAGCACTGCTCCTGGATTTAGTATTCTTGGGAGTAACAACTGGAGACTGAGCACTTCTTTCACTGTTATCTTTTCCCCTTTTCTTGTAAAGATCATTACTTCTAAGTAATGTTTCTAAATCACCAACATTATGTACATGAGTGCTTTGGATGTTACCCTCTTCTTCTTCATTCAATACAATTTGAATGAAGAAGTTACTAAACCCCACTGAAAGCATACATCCAACAAAGATTTTGTTTGGATCAAAACCTTTGATCTTTTCAGCATACCTTAAACTCATGTTGTTAAAATGATTTGCAAATTTGTCAATTTTATTTATATTTTTGAAAATTTAATCTCCAATCTTCCATGGCAAGGGAATAAACTTCTTTTTCTTGTTTTCATGGAAAAAATGTAACCATAAGTTATATTTCCTCGCCACCTCTATAATAAGTAGTTTATCAGATACGCAATACGAGAGAAAAGAAGGATTTTCTTTTGAGAAAAATATCCTTATGATACTATGATTCTCCATTTTCTCTATTGTCCCCTTCTTTTCTAAAATTATGGTAGCTTGATCAAATATACTTGGAGTGTTTTCACCCAACAAAATATTTTTGAAGAATGAAACAAAATCATTATAAACTTCATAGAAAAACAAAGGGGTCTTATGCCTCCACAATCCCTGATACCCAAAGGTAACTGGATCTGTTTCACAATTCACCGTTTTACTGATGGTTAAGTTTGGGATGTTAATCATACACTACATTGAATTCTCAATATACACCAAATTCAATTAGAAAAATGAAAATCTAAATGCAACAAACCAAGCCTTAGTAGATGACCTGTTATTTTTTATTTGTAGAATGATATTATAACTAGAGATATTAATAGAGAGGTGGATGATTTTATGAAAGGTACTACATTTAGTGAAATTTTTTCTAATACCTTAATAGTCCGTTATAATGACATGGAAATGGGTCCTAGTTTTGATATGAAACTATCCTCTTCATATGAAAAAACATTTCAATCATTGCAAATAATGAACACAAATCCTTTATGTAGTAAATTGGTTATGCATTAAAGTATTTGTGTATATGATGGATAATTTATACCTGATTAGTATAATCAACCAAAGTATATGTCATTTTAGGTTCCCTATACAATCTATAAGTTCTTCCCTCAAATTGTAAATAAGGCTCGGTAAACTTTATAATTCATAAAAAATATAACTTTTCTTATTTGAATGGGCCATGAAAGTAAACTAAACCAAATGATTCTAGAATCCTAGATATTCATAAATACATGTACTTTCAATGCAAAATATCAAATTATGGAATGTACATGTCACTTGTTTAAATAAATCATAATGGTATTCCATCTTCAATTATTCGTTCATGATCGGCTTTGGACATTTTCCATTTTCTAACTTTTTTTTTTTCTTGATTGAACTTCTATTAACTTTATGCGCACTGAACATACCAAATGACTATATTGACAACTTATGACATCCGAATGGTAGTATTTAAAGTGAACATGAGTATCGGTTTGCTGGGTTTCTTGAAAAAAATATCCTTTCAATACGATGGATCTTCTTTCATATATAAACTGTTATCATCAAAATATTATAGTAACCTCATATTTTGTTCTGTTCATCACATCAAATAATATTTCACATTTTCAATTTTTTCTACAGGTGCAACCACGGAAAATACATCTCCTTCAAATAATTCGACATGTTCCTAAAAGTAGTTCATGTTAGATTATCACACAAGTGTTAGGAGGAAATATTGTCGTTTAATTCCGTTGTAGTATTTTCCCAACCATTTAATTTGTCAATCTGAGGTTCGTAGGCTTATGAAGCACATGCACTATATATGAAGGACTGAAGTAGAAGTAATATAATCTAAATTGCTGAAATGAAACTAATCTAGGAAAGAAGGAAACATTAATCTAGGAAAGCAGGAAATTGCATAAAGGAAAAACAATACAACATGTGAAGAGTTAACGACAAATACCATATGTGAACTCACACAATAAAGCTATTTTGAATTACATAACAATAATCAAATGACAATCATGAAAGCATAACAATGAAAGAATATGAATCAAAGCTAAGAATCCCTTTCTCTTTTGAATCCTAATGACTACTCTGATTCTAATTACATCCTAATTGAATTCTCATGAAGA